>PVKH010028215.1:0-12882 GCA_004027955.1 Chaetophractus vellerosus
CGGGCGACCTGCCCTGACCGTGGCGGCTTTGCCCTGTCCATGGCAGCTTTTTGCCCTGCCCACGGCGGCTCTGCCCGCCCATGGTGGCTTGCCCTTCTCAAGGCGGTCTGCCCGCTAGGAGAGGTCCCCGGGAACCGAACCCGGGGCCTCCCATGTGGTATACCAGTGCCCTTATCCACTGGGCTATACGGCCGGCCCTTAATTTTTATTCTAGTAACATATACAACCTAAAGTTTCCTCTATTCATCTATATAATTCAGTGCAATTAATTATACTTACAATAATGTGCTACCATCACCACCATCCATTTCCAAACCTTTACAATCAATCTAAATAGAAATTCTGTACAAATTAAGAATCAATTCCCCATTCTCTAACACCAATCTGTCCCCTGATAATCTATATTCTAGATTCTAACTCTATGAGTTTGCTTATTATAGTTAGTTCCTATCAGTGAGATCATATAATATTTGTCCTTTTGTGTCTGGCTTATTTCACTCATGTTGTCATATACATCAGGACTTCATTTCTTTTTACAGCAGAATAATATTCCATTGTATGGATATATCACATTTCGTTTATCCATTCATCTGTTGATCGACACTTGGATTGTATCATCTTTTGGCAACTGTGAATAATACCGCTATGAACAATAATGTGTAAGAGTCCCCGCTTTCAATTTTTCTGGGTATAGATCCAGTAGTAGGATTTTCGGGTCATATGATAATTCTATACTTGGCTTCCTAACAGTCAAACTGTCTTCCACAGCGTCTGAACCATTTTACGTTCCCACCAGCAAAGAATGAGTGCCCTATTTTTCCACATCCTCTCCAACACTGGTTTTCATTTTTTTTTTTTAAATAGTCATTCTAGTGGAAGTGAAATATCTCATTGTGGTTTTGATTTGCATTTCTCTAATAGGTAGTGATGCCAAACATCTTTAATGCTTTTTAGCCATTGTATATCCACTTTAAAGAAATGTCTATTCAAGCCTTTTGCCCATTTTTCAATTGGGTTGCCCTTTTATAGTTGACTTGTAGAATTTCTTTATATACTCTGGATATTAAATTCTTATTGCTTATACCAAATGCCATTGATTATACACTTTGGATAAACTGTATGCTTTATTAATACATACCAATAAAACTGATTTGTTAAAAAAAGAAAAATCCTTATCGGATGTAAAATATCCAAATATTTTTTCACACTGAGTAGGCTGCCTTTTCCCTTTCATGACAAAGTCCTTTGATGCACAAATGTTTTTATTTTTTTGATGTCCCATTTATCTATTTTTTCTTTAATTGCTTGTGCTTTGGGTGTAAAGTCTAAGAAACCATTGCCTAACACAAGATCCTGGAGATGCTTTCCTACTTTTTCTTCTAGGTCTTTGATCCCATTTGAGTTCATTTTTGTATATGGTGTGAGATGGGGGTCTTCTTGCATTCTTTTGCATATAGATGTCCAATTCTCCCAGCAACATTTGTTGAAGAGACTGTTCTGCTCCAGCTGGGTGGGCTTGACAGCCTTGTCAAAAACCAACTGGCAATGGGGAGTGGGTGTAGCTCAGTGGTTCAGCACCTGCTTTATATGTACAAGGTTCAGGGTTCAATCCCTGGTACCTCCAAAAAAAAAAAGTGCCATACATATGAAGATCTATTTCTGAACTCTCAATTCTATTCCATTGGTTGTTATGGCTGTCCTTGTGCCAGTACCATGTTATTTTGACCAGTGTAGCCTTGCAATATTCTTTAAAGCCAGGAAGTGTGAGTCCTCTAGCTTTGTTCTTCTTTTCCAAAATGTTTTTGGCTATTCAGGGCCCCTTAACCTTCCAAGTAAATTTGATAATTGGGTTTTCCGTTTCTGCAAAGTAAGCTGTTGGGATTACTATTGGGACTGTGTTCAATCTGTAAATTATTTTTGGTAGAATTGACATTTTAATGATATTTAGTCTTCCAATCCATGAACACGGAGTGTGCTTCCACTTATTTAAGTCTTCTTTGATTTCTTTTAGTAATGTTTTGTAGTTTTCTGTGTATGTCCATTACATCCTTGGTTAGATTTATTCCTAGTTATTTGATTCTTTTAGCTACAATTCTAAATGGATTTTTCCCCATGATTTTCTCCTCAGCTTGCTCGTTACTACCATATATTGATCTTGTACCCCAACCACTTTGCTGAATTAGTTTAGCAGCTCTAGTAGCTTTGTTTTAAGTTTTCCGGGACTTTCAATATATTGAAACATGTCATCTGCAAATAGGGAAAGTTTTACTTCTTCCTTTCCAATTTGGATGCCTTTTATTTTATTTTTGTCCCTAACTGCTCTGGTTGGAACTTCAGTACGATGTTGAATAACAGTAATAACAGTGAGCATCCTTGTCCTGATCCTGATCATATAGGGAAAGCTTTCAGTCTTTCACCATTAGTTATGATGTTACCCATGGATTTTTCATATATGCCCTTTATCTTGGTGAGGAAATTTCCTTCTATTCCTATTTTTATCATGAAAGTATTTTTTAACAAGAAAGAATGATGGATTTTGTCAAATGCCTTTACTGCATCAGTGGCGATGATCATGTAGTTCTTCCCTTTGTTTTGTTAATGTAGTATACTTTATTAATTTTCTTATGTTGAATCATCCTTGCACACCTGGGATGAAACACTTGATCATGGTGTATAATTCATTTAATGTGCTATTGTATTCAATTTGCAAGTATTTTGTTGAGAATTTTTGCATCTATATTTAAAAAAGAAACTGGTCTTTAGTTTTCTTTTCTTGTAGTACCTTCATCTGGTTTTGCTATTAGCGTGATATTGGCCTCTGTATTAGTCTGCCAAAGGCTGCCAATGCAAAGTACCAGAAATTCTGGGTTGGCTTTTATAATGGGAAATTTATCAGGGTAAAAATTTACAGTTCTGAGATTGTAAAATGTCCAATTCAAGGCATCATCAGAGATGTTTTCTTACCAAAGTCAGCTACTGCTGGTCCTGGCATCCTGCCATGTGGTGAGACAAGATGGCAGCCAATCTCTGCTGAGGTTCCTGCCTTCCCCTCAAGGCTCACTGTCTCCAGGAGCTCAGCTGTGGGGAACAAGCATATGGCCTGTCTCTTTCTGGGCCTTCTCTCTCAGCCTTGGCTGCTCTACTTTCTCCTTGAGTCCAGCTGTGAGTTGTCAGGCAAATGGCCAGTCTCTTCAGCCTTGAACTGCTCTGAGGGCCCAGTCTCTTGTGCACTTTGTGCGTCAGCTTCCACTGCTAATCATCCTTGAGTCCTCTCTCTCACATGGCCAGGTAAAAATAGCAAAGCTCCCTTTTCTGTGCCTTCTGTATGTTCTCAGTTTATATAAGACCCAGCATGAGGGCAGAGACAGAACCTGGGTCACACTTCATTGACATTCCAACAAAAAGGAATCTAACCAAGTGAGCTAATCAAGGTCCCTTAACTGAAACTTCACAATCAAAAGTCTCACACCCCAAAGAATGGATTAGTTAAAAAACACAATCTTTTCTCGATTCACCAAATTCAAACTGTCACAGCCTTATAGAACAAGTTCGGTAGTGTTCCCTCCTTCTCAATTTTTTGTAAGAGTTTCAGCAGTATTGATATTAATTTTTCTTGGAATGACTGATAGAATTCACCTGTGAAGTCACTTGGTCCTGGGCTTTCTTTGTTGGGAGGTTTTTGATGACTGATTCGATCTATTTACCTGTAATTGATCTGCTGAGGTTCTTCTGCTTCTTCTAGAGTCAGTGTAGGTTGTTCATGTGTTTCCAGGAATTTGTCCATTTCATCTGGGTTGTTTAATTTGCTGGCATACAGTTGTTCATAGCATCCTCTTATGATCCTTTTCTATTTCTGTGGGGTCAGTAGTAATGTCCCCCTCTAATTTCTGATTATTTGTCTTCTCTCCTGTTTTGCCAGTTTAGCTAACAGTGTGTCAATTTTATTGATGTTTTCAAAGAACCAATTTTTGGTTTTGTTAATTCTATTTTTTTATTCTGTTTCATTTATTTCTCCACCAATCTTTGTTATTTCTTTCCTTCTGCTTGCTTTGGGACTAGTTTGTTGTTCTTTCTCCAATTCCTTGAGGTGTACAGTTAGGTCTTTGATTTTAGTTCTTTCTTCCTTTTTAATATAAGTACTGCCTTCACTGAATCCCATACGTTTTGATATGTTGTGTTCTAGCTTTCATTGTCTCAAGATAGTGATTTCCCTTGCAATTTCTTCTTTGACTCACTGATCATTTAAGAGTGGGTTATTTAACTTCCGTGTATTTGTACTTTCCAGTTCTCCCATTACTGATTTCCAGTTTCATTCCATTTATGGTCAGAGAATATGCATTGTATAATTTCAATACTTTAAAAATTTATTGAGACTTGTTTTGTGACCCAACATGTGGTATATCCTGGAGAATGACCCATGTGCACTTGAGAAGAATGTATAACCTGCTGTTCTGGGGTGCAATGTTCTGTATATGTCTGTTAGGTCTAGTTCATTTATCATATTATTCAGTTTCTCTGTTTCCTTATTGATCTTCTGTCTAGATGTTCTATTTATTGATTAGAGTGGTAGAATAGTCTCCAACTATTATTGTAGAGGTATCTATTTCTCCCTTCAGTTTTGTCAGTGTTTGCCTCATGTATTTTCAGGCACAGTGGTTAGATGCATAAATATTCATGACTGTTTTTTCTTGGTGCACCGTCCCTTTCATTAATATATAGTGTCCTTCTTTGTCTCTTATAACAACTTGTGACTGAAAGTCTATTTTGTCTGATATTTTGTGGGACTCATAGGAATTAAGAGTAGAGCTGGGGGCCGGCTGTAGCCCAGTGGATAGGGTGCTGGTACACCACATGGAAGGCCCCAGGTTCAGTTCCCGGGGACCTCTCCGAGCGGGCAGACGCCTGAGAAGGCGAGCCGCCGTGGGCAGGGCAAAAAGCCGCCACAGGCAGGGCAAAGCCGCCACGGGCAGGGCGAGCCACCGGTGAACGGAGCAAAAGCTGCCCGGGAATGGAAGCAGAGCTGCCCACAAGTGGGGCAAGCCGCCTGCGCAGTGAGCTGACTCGGCGCATCGTTGCAGTGGGGGGAGACAAAGCAGACATAGAAGAACACACACACACACACAGACAAAAAAAAATGAACACACAGCAAGAGCAAGTAGAAAGGGGAGGGATATGTAACAAAAATATATATATATATATAAAATTAAAAATTTTTAAAAAAAGAGTAGAGCTGCATATTGAGGATGTAGTATATATACCCCAGCTGGGGTTTTTCTGGTGTTTTGTTTTGTTTTGTTTTGTTTTACTATATGCATGGAATATTTTTGTACATCCTTTCAACCTATTTGTGTCTTTGGGTCTAAGATGAGTTGTTTGTAAACAACATGTAGTCAGGTCATGCTACTTTAGCCATTCTGTCAACCTGCATCTTTTACTTGGAGAGTTTAATCCATTAACATTTGATGTTATTATTGTAAAGACAGTACTTACTTTCAGTCATTTTGTCCTTTGGTGTTTATATATCATATCTTTTTTGTCTCTCTTTCCCTTTATTGCAAGCTCCTTTTCTGTATAGCGATCTTAAGTGGTGTATCTGACTAATCCCTTCCTCATTTCTGTTTCTATGTATTTAAAAAATACATTCTGGGGGAGTAGATATAGCTCAAGTGGTTGAGCACCTGCTTCCCATGTATGAGGCCCCAGGTTCGGAGCCCGGTACCTCCTAAAAACAAAATGAAACAAACAAACAAACAAACAAAAAACAACTCTCATTGGGGAGTGGATGTGGCTCATTGTTGGGTGCCTGCTTCCCATGTACAAGGTCCTGGGTTCAATCCCCGGTACCTGCTAAAAAAAAAAAATCTATGTGGATACCCTGGGGCTTATATATAACACCTATATCTATAACCTATTTGAAAAGATACAAACTTAGGTTCCATAGCATATACTTTCTGTTTCCATATCCCTCTGTTTCCCCTCTTTATGTTGTTTTTGTCCCACTTTACCAATTTATATTTTGCATGACCATTATCAGGAACTCTGCCTTTTTCTTGTCCAACTGTATTCTGTCTCTTATAGGAATTAAAGAGTAGAGTTGTATATTGAGGATATAGTACTAATGGGTTTCACATTCACCCTTTTAGTTACCTTTACTGATAACTTTCATTTCTTCATACTACTCCAAGCTACTCCTTCCTGTCTTGTCTTTTTCCTTTAAACCTGCAGAACTTCCTTTAGTAATTCTTGTAGAGCAGGTCTTTTGTTGATGAACTCTCTCTGTTTCTATTTATCTGTAAATATTTAAAACTCTCCCTCATTTCTGAAGGACAGTTGTGCTGGATAAAGAATTTCTGGCAGGCAGTTTTTCTCTTTCAGTATCTTAAATATATTATACTACTACCTTCTCACCTGCATTGTTTCTGATGAGAAATAGGCATTTAGTCTTATTGCAGATTCCTTGTATATGATGAATCACTATTCTCTTGCTGCTTTCAGAATTCTCTCTTTATCTTTGGCATTTGGCATACTGCAGGAATCCGCCCTGTAAATTCTTGCGGGGGTCTGTCTAGCAGAGCCCGCAATGGCGCAATGAAATTACTCTGAACACAGTGGTTGAGAGAGGTCAGGGGGAGAACAGCTAAAGAAGCTCTTCTTCTGAGCTGATCCCCACCATGATTTTTATTCAGAACTTTTTTCACAGTAAAGGTCAGGGTGTCCATGAGAAGGAGCAGGTAGGCAGTGTGTATGTGAGGGGTCGTTAAAACATCATAAGCAATCCAAGCAGAAAGATAATGAAGACATATAGTGGCCTACATCAAAGATAAGGTGGAGGCAAAGGTTTTGGTTAACTAATTAACTGAACAGACCAAGAATGTTTCTGTTTAAGGTAGGAACTGATAGTGATGACTTCCCTGTGTGGGCAAAGGAGTAGGCCTCCAAACTATTTCTTAGAAGTAAAGATCAGAAGAATCCCACAGCATACTGATTAGTATGTGTCTCTGAGTAGGTCTATTAGGATTTATCTGTGAGGAGTACGTTACACTTCTTGAGCAAGTATATTTATGTCTTTCCTAAGAGTTGGGAAATTTTCAGCCCTTATTTCCTCATATCTTCCTTCTGCCCCCTTTCCCTTCTCTTTTCCTTCTTGAACACCCATGATGCATATGTTTGTACACTGCACACTCTCAACCAAATCCCCGAGACACTGCTCAATTTTTTTTTCTATTCTTTTCTCTACCTGTTCTCCTGACTGGATGAGTTTGATAGTCTTGTCTTCTAGTTTGATGATTCTTCTGCCTGTTCAATTCTGTAGTTGTATGCCTCTAGGACATTTTTAATCTCTATTATTCCGATTTTCCTCCCAATAATTTGCCTTCATTTTATTTTTTTTATTTTTTATTTTTTAAAGATTTATTTTTTATTTATTACATATCCCCCCCCCTTCTGCTTGCTCTTGCTGTGTGTCCATTCTTCTGTGTTTTTCTATGTCTGCTACTTGTCTCCCCCCGTCTTTGCGGTGACGCACCGAGTGGGCCCTCCGCGGCGGCGGCTCGCTCCATTCGAGGGTGGCTCCATTCCGTTTTCACGGGCGGCTCCGCTCCATGTTTTGCGGGCAGCAGTCCTCCATGGTTTTTTTTTTTGCGGGCTGCTCGGCTTCAGCAGTTCGCAGGCGGCAGCTCCGCTTTTCAAGGGTGACTTTGCCATGCCCGTGGGGGCTCCGCCCTGCCCGTGGCGGCTTTTTGCACGGCTCTGCCCTGCCCACGGCGGCTTGCCTTTCTCAAGGCTGTCTGCCCGCTCGGAGAGGTCCCCGGGAACCGAACCCGGGGCCTCCCATGTGGGACCCCAGCGCGCTCTTATCCACTGAGCTATCTAGCCAGGCCCTGCCTTCATTTTAAAATAAAATGCCATTAAAGTATATATTCATACATGAATATACAAAAACAATGTGTATAGTAAAAGTTGTGAACTTATAAAAACAATTTAGGCTCACATATTGTCTTTTTTTTTTTTTTTTTTTTTTTAAAGATACCGGGGATTGAACCCAGGATCTTATATGTGGGAACCAGCATTCAACCACTGAGCCACACATTGGCTTCCCTGAGTTGGTTTTTTCATTTGTTTTGCTTGTTTTTGTTTTTTCAGGAGGCACCAAGAACCAAACCCAGGACCTCTCATGTGGGAGACGGGCATTCAACTGCTTGAGCCACATCTGCTCCCATGCATTGTCTTAATATCCTTTATCTCTTTAAGCATATTTTCCTTCATATCCTTTAATTGATTAAGGAGATCTGCTTGAACTTTTATTAGTTATTCTAACTTCTCAGTCTCCTCTGAAGTTTTAATTTGTTCCCTTGACTGAACCATATCTTCTTGTTCCTTAGTATGGCTTGTAATTTTTTGCCGATGTCTAGATATCTGATTACCTTGATGAGTTAACTCTGAAGGTCAGTTTGTCTCTCTTGTCTAGGGTTTTATTGTTGATTGGCTTTGTGTTAAGGCTCTTCTTTGACTCTTGGTCCAACTTATTCTAGACCTTTAAAATAAACCATGTTTAACTGATGAGATTTTCTCAGCTCTTCAGCCGATTCTAGCCCTGGATATGTGGTACAGATTTTAAGGTTGTACCTTTTATGTAATTGTTTCACCTCTAGGAGAAAACTTCCTTTCCTCTGTTCTTTCTTTAGGAACCTTGATCTGTTTTTCTGCAGAATTTTCTTCCTAGCTCCTATGATTTGTTTAAATTCTGTCATTCAGTGCCCCATTTTCCCTACTCTTTTCAGTTCTGGGACCCTCCAGTCTCAAACAGATCATTTAACAACCCACCCCCCCTTTTTCTTTTCTAGTAGCACTGACCCATCTTTCATGAGCTTTGTATGTATGGTCAATGGAAACTTAGTCTACAAATGAACAAAGGAAAAGAAAACAGAGCAATACCAGCTCCTCAGACTAATCTAATTTACCACTTAACTAATTTCTTTGGAAGAATCATGCTTATCAAAGAGGAAGCATATAATAAGGGAAAAGTAATGTGGTTTTCTGGTCTAGCAACTTCAACTTATCAGAACTTATCTATAACATATAAGGCACAAAAGACCACATGTACCTATCTAGGTTAAGTTAGATATTCTCTTTTAATGCTATTATTTTATAATAAAATAAATAAAAAATGGGAAGTTTTATTGTGCTTATATTCTAAAGCTTATAAGAAGTAAGCAATTAAGTCATAATTTTATATTAATACATAAAATACCTAATGTTATCCAAGGTATCGAGAATACAAACAAATCAACAAAATGACCTAATAGCTACCTTCCTCAATGTAAAAGAAGTCCACTCACCAATGACAAGAACACACAAACAGGGAACAGGAAAACCTATCTGTAATAAAATATGATCAAAAACTTTTCTTAATGGGTGAATCTTTTTGAAAGTGTTATAAAAGCATAAAAATTAAATCCTACTTAGAAAAAGAAAACAAAATTTTATTGAGAAGTATAAAATTATGTAAAATTGAGACAATGAATATGGGAACTTAAATCACTGCAATTTTTAAGTAATATATATTAAACTCTCACACGGTTCATTCTACTGGGTGGGGTGACGGCATTATTGAGCATCTCATTCTTTGGAATGCAGGGACCTTTTCTTTAATTCATGGATAGATTTGGAGGGAGAAAAAGTCAATGATGCCCACTGCCTCCACTACTATTTACACTGTACTGAAAATGTTAACTAGCATGATCAGACAAAACAAAACAATGAGATGTGTAAGAACCAGAAAAGAGGGAAGCAGATGTGGCTCAAGCAGTTGGACACCTGCCTACCACATGGGAAGTCCCGGTTCAATTCCTAGTGCCTCCTAAAGAAGATGGGCTGGTGCGGCAAGCTGATGCAACAAGATGACACAATGAAGAGACACAACAAAAAAACACAATGAGATACAACAAGCAGGGAGCGGAAGTGGCTCAAGCGATTAGGTGCTTCCCTCCCACATGAGAGGTCTCGAGTTTGGTTCCTGGTGCCTCCTAAAAAGAAGACGAGCACACAACGAACAGACACAGAGCGCAGACAGCAAATGCAAACAACGAGGTGGGTGGGAGGGAGAAATAAAATAAAATAAATCTTAAAAAAAAAAAGAACCAGACAGAGGAAGTAATACTACTCCTAAAACTATCCCTAATTACAAGAAAAATCAATGCCAAAATTAAATAAGAGAATACAAATAGTAGCAGGATATAAAATATAAGCATATTTATATAAAAACCAGCTAGAAGATATAATGGAGGGCCATGTCCCATTTACAATGGCACCAGAAAAGATAAAATACCTGGAAGAAAACTAAGAAATACACAACACCTATAACAGGAAATTTTTCTAAAACTCCTGAAAGACAAAAGTAGGCTTGGACAAAATGAAGATATCTTTTGTTCTTGGACTGGATGATTCAACATCATAAAGATATCTATTCTCCCCAAGTTATTATCTACATTTAACATGATCCCAATAAGATTTTAAAATATTTTCTAAAGCTACACGACTTGATTATAAAATTCATTTGGAAAAACAAACAAGCAAGAATATTTAAGAAACCAGCTTGGCACATAGCTGGCCTTACTCCCTGTGTGGATCCCTAGTCCCAGCTCTGAAGGAAGCAGAGTAACCCTCGTGGACATACTGGAAACATGTACATCTGGCCCAATCTGTCTGGTAGTCAGCCTGAGGGACCTGCCCTGTGTGTAGAAGACAATACAAAGAGCTCTCCTACAGAATACAGGGATTGCTGGCTATGGGACATACAGAGCAGTGCCTGCGACTGTAAGGAAACTATATCCAATGGAAGAGGGGACAATCATATTCAGGTAAACGGGAGTTCCAAGGGCCCCCATGTGCATTTTCGAGACAAGAGGAATGCACAGAAAGGATGAGGGAGGCCCCTATGTTTTAGCCTGAAGTTATTCTCTGAACTTCTTGTACGGGTAAGTTCTGAAGGAAAGCACTTGCAAGGTCAGTCAGCAAAGAGTGGGAAAGGTGTTTTCTTTTCCTTCCTTCTTTACTTTTATTTTTTGTTAGCTCCTGGAAATTAAGAAAATCTGTCATAAAACTAGCTGGATATAAGCTTAAAAAATAGACATCTCAAGAGTCTAAATTCCAGCAATCACACATTAAAATATTAAAATATCCAGGTTTCAATAAAAGAGTACAAAACATATAAAAAATAGAAAGTGATGGCCCAAAGAGAAGAGTAAAGCATAAGAAACCATCATCAAGGAGGATCTGACCAGCAACATTCCAAAGACTTATAAAAAATAGTCCTAAACATACTTGAAGAGCTAAAGGAAAATGTGGACAAAGAATTAAAGGAAATCTGGAAAACATCAGATGAACATAAAGATAATCGCAATACAGAGATGAAAATTATGAAAAGGATGCACACAGAGCTGAAGACCACAGTAACAGAATCAAAAATTCCTTAGAGAGGTTCAACAGCAGATTGGAGCTAGTGGAAGAAAGAATCAGTGAATTTGAAGACAAGGTGAATGCCCATCTGCAGTGAAGATTCATGAGGAGAGTACTCCATGCATGGAGACTGGTGCCCACTCCTTGATGGCAGCGCAACATGCCTTAGGAGCTATTCCCTGGCTGGAGTTGGAAGCTCCATTTCCCAAAAATGGGAGAGGGAGAGAGAGCACCGACTTTAGCTATAATTAGTAAATTCAGCTGGCTAAAGTCTAATCCCAAGAACAGCTAAAGTTTGAACCTGGCCAAGTATGAAAGAGGCTAGTAGCCTCCATTTGAACTCTACCCTTGGAATGAAGAGAAGAGGGGCTGACTGAAAAATCAGTGATGGTAGGGAACGGCTTTTTTCCACCCAGGTCGACTGCTGCCTTAGCCTAGGTTCCAGCTCCACCTCCAGCAGGAAGGAAGCTGGAGGGATGTGCACCAGCCTTTCCAGGAAACTATAGGTGCTTTCAGCCCACACAGACAAGACCGTTGGGCCCATATATACCTACATCCCTGCACCCAATAGGATAGGAGGGAGGGTGGTGTTTCCTCAGCCTCTTTGGGTAACGATGGGACTTTCAGGCCACATGGATTAGACTGTTGGACATCTGTGGCTCCATTCCTGCCCCACTATAGGAACAGAGAGGAACACAAGAATGAACACACAGCAAGAGCAAGCAGAAAGGGGGGGTGGGTGGGGGGAATGTAATAATAATAAAAAAAAGAGTTGAAAAAACTCAGATTGGCTAAACACAAGCTGCTATAAAGTTCCAATTAAGATGAACCAAGTACTAAAGGGGGACTGTAGCACAAAGCCAATCAAATACAAAGTCCTAGACTAAAGAGAGAAACTGAGTCCAGAATAATTACATCTAGTAAATCAGATGCTGAGACACCAAGAAAATATTACAATCCGTACGAAGAAACATAGGAAGGCATGCCCAGTCAAAGGAACAAATTAAGCTTCCAGATGACATAAAGGAGTTGAGACAACTAATCATAAATGTTCAAACAAATCTCCTTAATAAATTCATTAAGATGACTAAAGAAATTAAGGATATTGGGGTCGGCTGTATAGCCCAGTGGATAAGGGCGCCGGTATACCACATGGGAGGCCCCGGGTTCGGTTCCTGGGGACCTCTCCGAGCGGGCAGATGGCCTTGGGAAAGGCAAGCTGCCGTGGGCGGGGCAAAGCTGCCATGGGCAAGGCAAAAAGCCGCCATGGGCAGGGCGGAGCCACCACGGGCATGGCAAGTCACCCGTGAAGCAAGGAACTGCCGCCTGCAAATCATGGAGCCAAGCAGCCCGCAAAACATGGAGCGGAGCCACCCGTGAAACGGAATGGAGCCACCCACGAGCGGGGCGAGCCACCTGCGTGGA
>PVKH010028216.1:0-12888 GCA_004027955.1 Chaetophractus vellerosus
TACACTAGAGCTGAAATCTGATCTAGATGGAAAAAAGCCGGTCCCTACCAGAACTGTGATAATCAGTCAGTCCCGCTTCCCCTCCGCTCAGGTGTGGAGTTAAGATGGCACCCACCGACCTCTTTCTTACTTGGACAGGTTCAAACTCCAGTTGTTCTTAGAATCATACTTTAGCCTGCTGAATTTACTAATCAGTAGCTGAAGTTGGTGCACAACCGTCTCTTCCTCCTACGCTTTGGGAAGTGGTGCTTTCGATTCCAGCTGCGGGATACCTCCCAATGCAGCTTGTGCCTCTCGTGGATAATGGGCATCAGCCTCCTAGGTATGGAGTTCTCTACTTATGAATCTTCTCTGCAGATCAGTAGTCTCCTCCTTCCATTCTTTCAAGGATGTTGCAGGATGCACTTCTGTTCTCCTGGAGCCCCCAAACAAGTGCTTTAGATAGCTCTGGGTGATTACTAACTGCCCTGTAGCAGGAGCCGATTCTAGGAGCTCCTTACTCTGCCGCCATCTTGCTGGTTGTCCAGTATGGAATATTTTTCAAGTATTCTTTTCCTTAGTGATCTTCTTACCTAGATGTTGTTATTGAAAGTTGTGCATTCCAGTCTCCTGTTATTTACTAGAATCATCTGTTTCTCCCTTCAAATCTGCCAATATTTGCTTCACTTATTTTGGGGTTTTGCTGTTAGGTACATATATAATTTTCATGTCTTCTTGCTGAATTGACCCCTTTTTCAGTATATAAAGACTGTGTTTGTCCTTATAACAGTTGACTTTAAATCTGCTATATTTTGTATTAGTATAGCTACCCCAGTTTTCTTTAGGTTACTGTATGCATGGTGTATATATATATATATATATATATATATATTTCCATCCTGTTTCACCACTTTCATCCTACTTATATCTTTGAATTTAAGGTGAGTCTCTTGTAAACAGCATGTAATTGGGCCCTGCTTTTTAAAATCTATTCTGTCAATCTGCCTTTTGATAAGAGAGTTTAATACATTTATATTTAAAGTAACTACTGATAATGCAGGACTTTCATCTACCATTTTTCTAATAAGTCTTTTTAAAACTTTTACATTTTTTGACCCTCAGTTCTTCCTTTAATGCCTACTTTCATATTTATTTGAATTTTTGTATCGTACCATTTTGAATCCATTGTCATTTCTTTCTGGATATATTTTTCATATATTTTCTTTGTGGTTACAATGGGGATACAATTTCTTATCCTAAATATGTAACAGATATATTTGATTTGACACCAACTTAACTTCAGTAGCATACACAAACACTGTTCCTGTACCTCTCCATCCCCTCACCTCTGTTTGTGCTTATTACAAGTTCTATCTTTGTATGTTATATTCCAAAACCATGGATTTATCATTATGTTTATGCATTTTAGCATCTGTAGGAAGTAAGAAGTGGAGTTAAGTAGCAAAAAATACAAAGCAATAGTACTGGCATTTATAATTATCCATATGGTTAACTTTATCAGAAATCTTTATTTCTTTATGCCACTTTGATCCACTGTCCTAGTGTCCTTTCCTTTCAGTCTAAAGAACTCCCTTTGGCATTACTTGTAGGGCAGGTGTATGGTAATGAACTCCTCAAGCTTTTGTTTATCTGGGAATGTCTTATTCTCTTCCTTGTTTTTGAAAGAAAGTCTTGCCAGATATAAAATTCTTGTTAGCAATTATTTTTTCTTACCACTTTTAGTATTTCTTCCCACTGCTTTCTTACCTCCATGGTTTCTGATGAGAAATCAACACTTAATTTAATTAGCACTCCTTTGTACCTAACACATTGCTTTTCTCTTGCAACTTTCAGAACTCTTTCTTCGTCCTTTGCATTGGAGAGTTTGATCAGCGTATGATGGGGCATTTTTTCCCTTCAATTTTGTCCTGTCTGTTGTTCTCTTGGCTTCTTGGATGTGAATATTCATGTCCTTTGCTATGTTTGGAAAGTTTTATGTCATTATTTCCTTGAATGGTCTTTCTGCCCCTTTTTCTCTTTTTTTTCTTTCTGGGACTCCCATAATGTGATTATTGGTACGCTTGATGGTGTCCCACAGGTACCTTAGGCTAGTTTTGCTTTTTCTAATCCTCTTTTCTTTCTGTTTCTTAACTTGACCCATTTCATTTGTACTGCCTTTGAGGTCACTGATTTCTTCTGCCATCTCCAATTGGCTGTTGAACCCCTTTTTGGAATTTTTCATTTCAGTTATTGTAGTCTTCAACTCCAGTCGTTCTGTTTGTATCCTTTACAAAACTTCTTCATCTTTAATGAGATTCTCATATTGTTCATTAATTGTTTTCCTGGTATCCTTTAGATCTTTTGCTGTATATTTCTTCATCTCCTTCAGCATTTTGAAGATCATTTGTTTAAAATATATGTCCATAGTCTTATCTTCTTTGTTTATATTTCTGGGTTTTTATCCTTCTCCTTTAGATGGGCCATGATTTCCTGTTTCTTTGTTTCATCTTGTAATCTTTTGTTGCACACTGTATATTTTAATATGGTAAAATATTATCTCCAGGATTTATTTCTTGAGCTATTTCTTGAGTTTGTATTCAGCTAGTGATATGACAGAGATTTTCTTTAGTGCTAGGAGCTAACAAAACCCAACAAGCCAATGCGAAAATGTTCACAGTCTTTACAAATTGACTTTGCATAAGCTAGTGCTTTCTTTTGGAGTTCTGCTCTCCTAACAAGAAGGTTCACCTAGGGTGAATGCAAAATGCAAGGTCCTCCCTGTCTTTTGGAACCTGTGTCTTGACTTGGGCTTGTGCTTGCTAGTGGCCTTAAAGAAATTTGAATGCCCCCTCTACTACCAAGGAAACATATCTTCTCCCTTTACTGGGTGGTGCACCAGAGGACTGAAAGCAAGTAAGGTTTTATCCCAGGTCACCCAACTCAGTTGTTTATTTCACTGCTTTAGCTACCTTAAGCTGCTTTTGGCTGGAGTGTGAATTCTGGGATGAGATTGTAGCAGTTTGATATGGTTTATGAATTCCAAAAATAGATATTGGATTATGTTTGTAAACTGGTCTGTACCTGGGCATGATTAAATTATGATTAGGGCTTTGATTAGGCCACGTCAGTAGGATGTTGAGTCCCCGCCCCTTGGTGGGTGGGGACTCACAGATCAAAGTCATGGCAAAGGACAGAGTTGGAGTTTTGATGGTTGGAGTCTTCACTGGAGCCCTGGGAAGTAAGCACACGGAGGAGCTTGGTTGTGAGGAAAGAGAGAAGGCCCCAGGAAGAGAAACAAGCCATTCACCTAATAGTCTACAGCTGGCCTTGTGGAGATAGCAGAGCAACTGAGCCTGGAGAGAGAGGCAAGCCCCTGGAAGAGAGGAACCCAGGAAGCCTGAACCCTGGCAGACATCGGCAGCCATCTTGCTCCAACACGTGGCAATAAACTTTGTTGAGGGAAGTAACTTAGGCTTTATGGCCTGGTAACTGTAAGCTTCTACCCCAAATAAATACCCTTTATAAAAACCAACCATTTTCTGGTATTTTGCATCAGCACCCCTTTGGCTGACTAATACAATGGTTATTTTAGGAAATGTGAAATATAAATTTCACAGTAAATAAAATAAGTAAAAATAAGAAAAATCACTGAAATAGTAGTCATTGTTAAATATTTTGTTTTTATGCACATATGTTTATACTATACTGTAGTTTAAGTGTGTAATAGCATTTTGTCTAAAAAACAATGTACATACCTTAATTAAAAACACTTTATTGCCAAAAAATGCTAACCATCACCTGAGGCTTCATGACTCAAAATCTTTTTGCTGGTTTGCTGGTGGAGGGTTTTGCCTTGATGTTGATGGCTGTTGACTGATCGGAGTGGTTGTTGCTGAAGGGTGGGATGGCTGTGGCAATTTCTTCAAATTTGACAACAATGAAGTTTGCCGCATCAGTGGACTCTTCCTTTCCCAGATTTCTCTGTAGCACGCAATGCTGTTTGATAGCTTTTTACCCACAGTAGAACTTTCAAAATTGGAGTCATTCCTTTCAAATCCTGCTGCTGCTTTATAAACTAAATATTATGTAATATTATTAGAATATTATCTCATATTCTAAATCCTTAACTGTTGTTTCAGAAATGTTTGCAGCATCTTCAAGTAGATTCCATCTCAAGAAACCACTTTCTTTGCTATCCATAAGAAGCAACTCCTCATCCATTCAAGTTTTATCATGAGAGTGCAGCAATTCAGTCACCATCTTCAGGCACCATGTCTAATTCTAGTTCTCTTGCTGTTCCTACCATATCAGCAGTTATTTCTTCCACTGAAGTCTTGAACCACTCTAAGCCACCCATGAGGTTTGGAATCAACTTCTTCCAAACTCTTGTGAATATTGATATTTGGCCTCCTCCCTTGAATCATGAATGTTCTTAATGTCATCTAGAATGGTGACTCCTTTCCAGAATGTTTTCAATTGACTTTGTCCAGATCTGTCGAGGAGTCACTATCTATTGCAGCTACAACCTTACAAAATGTATTTCATAAACAATAAGACTTGAAAGTCTAAATGACTCCTTGATCCATGAGCTGCAGAATGGATGTTTTTGATAGCAGGCATGAAAACAATACTCATCTCATTGTACATCTCCATTAGAGCTCTTGGGTGACCAGGTGCAGTGTCAATGGGCAGTAATCTTATGAAAGAAATCTTTTTTTCTGAACAGTAGGGTTCAACAGTGGGCTTAAAATATTCAGTAAAACTTTTTGTAAACATGTGCTGTCATCCAGGCATTGTTCCATTTATAGAGCACAGGCACAGTGGAATAAGCATAATTATTAAGTTTCTAGGATTTTCAGAATCATAAATGAGCATTTGCTTTGACTTAAAATCAGAAGCTACATTAGCCTCTAAAAGGAGTCTGCCTTCCTTTGAAGCTTTGAAGCCAACTATTGACTTCTACTCTTTGTGAACATCATAAATTGCATCTTCTTCCAATCAAAGGCTGTTCTATCTATAGTGAAAATCTGTTGTTCAGTGTAGCCACCTACATCAATTATCTTATTATTTTAGCTAATTCTTCTAGATAACTGGCTGCAGCTTCTGTATCAGCACTTGCTTCTTCACCTTGCACTTTTACATGAGGGAGATGGCTTCTTTCCTTAAACCTCATGAACCAACATTTGTTAGCTTTGAACTTCCTACAGCGTCTGCACCTCTTTGAGCCATCACAGAATTGAAGAGATTTAGGGCCTTGCTCTGGATTAGGCTTTGGCTTAAGGGAATATTTTGACTGGTTGATCTTATATCCAGACTACTAAAACTTGTTCCATATCAGCAATAGGGCTATTTGACTTTCTTATCATTCGTGAGTTCACTGAAATAGCACTTTTAATTTCCTTCAAGAACTTTTCCTTTGCATTGTAACTGTTTTGCACAAGAGGCCTAGCTTTTAGCCTGTTTTGGTTTTTGACATGCCTTCCTCTCTAAGCTTAATCTTTTCTAGCTTTTTTTGATTTAGGTGAGAGATAAGCAACTCTTAATTTCACTTGAGGCCATTGTGGGGTTATTAATTGACCTAATTTCTATATTCTTTGTCTCAGGGAACAGGAAGGTCCAGGGAGAGGGGGAGGCTGGAGAATGGCCGGTCAGTGGAGCAGTCAAAACACAATTATTTATTAAGTTCGCTGTCTTATATAGGTGTGGTTTGTGACACCTCAAAACAGTTACAATGGTAACATCAAGATCACTGATTGCAGATTGACATGACAGATAGAGTGTAATGAAGTTTGAACAATTGCAAGAACTACCAAAATGTGACATTCTCTGTTGAGCATGTGCTATTGGAAAAATGGTACTGGTAGACTTGCTCAATGCAGGGTTGCCACCAAACTTCAGTTTGTAAAATCCGCAATATCTGTGAAACACAAGAAAATGAGGTATATTCCTGTAGGTGAGCTGGATATGGTTTGATATGAATACTGTGTAAGAAATATGATGGGATAGACTTATGCCTGGGGTATATATAGGCATGCGTATGCAGGTAAGAGGATAAGGAAGATAGAGAAGCAATCTCTTGAGCTGAGATCCAGGGAATGAGACTGGGCTACACATTACCAATGCTGATGGAGTAATTGAGGCAGAGGGAACTGGAAGTAGAGGCCCTGAAGTGGGAAATGGCTCAGTTTGTTCTAGGAAAGGAATGATCTTTGAGCATCTCTGATATTTCTTATTCCTTTTTGAAAGTGAATTGTACATCCTCCATTGAGGATGTAGGCCAGTTTGTATGATCATGTATCATTCAGGAACTGCAAAGAAGAGAGGGTTGTCTATGGCCTGAACTGTGATCTATGTCTGATGGCAAAGCCCCAAAATGTGTGTAACTATCAGAGGTGTTATGCCACACTTAGGGATGTGCGTGTGGGGGCTTGTGGGAGGGGTGGGGGGTGGCATATGGGTACTCCTGGAATCTCTGTGTAACATTTGTGTAATCAATGTATCCTAAAAATGTATATCGATATATAAAAAATAAATTAAAAATTAATTAAAAAAAAAAGAATTGTAGATTCAGGGTCATATTTTCAAAAACTGATCTTTTTATTGCCATTGCATTTATTAGTTAATTTGGGGGGATTTTTGACATTCACATTATAGATGCCTCCATAATAGAAATATGACAAATATCGGTTTGTTTGTTCTGTTTTCTTTTTGTTGTGTATTTCAGGGATTTTTTGAAATAGATTTTACACATTTTATTGTAAATATATAGAGAAATTTTTTTCTACTGTGAGAGACTTATTAAATGAGATTGTTTTAGTTGTTTATATGTTGGTTTATATTTGAATTCTTACTGAAGTCATCTCATTAATTCTAATAGTTTTTTAATTGATTCTCTTGGCTTTTACATTTAAGAGTTATATAATTTCCAGTAAAGGCAGTTTTCAAAATTTTCCTTTCCTGTGTATACCTATTTTTGGTTAGCATTTTCTTTTCTCATTGCATTGACTTGAAATTCCTATATATTACTGAATAATGGCAGTGAGAATGGGTATCTCTGTCTTTTACCTGACCTCTTTGATGTACATCAAATATTTTATGATTAAGTATTATTGTGAGAATTTGTGCTAGATGTACCTTTATACCCTTTATTAAATGAAGGGCCAATTGGATTCTGTTCCTACTTTGCTAATACATTTTGTTAGCAAAGGGTGATGAATGACCTAGGTCATATCTTTTCATCTGATGAGGTGATCACATAGTGTTTGTCCTTTAATGATTAATGTAACCGGTTTCTTTAGGTTCGAGAATCACTGCTATAAATCTTAGTTTTTGTATGGATTATATAGGGGTTTGAATAAGGTGTAATCTGTGAAGTAAAATTTTCTAATTTATCTTAATGAAGTTCTTGTGCTAAACACTGTATATTTCTTTAGTTGTGAGATTTTTCAGAGTTGTGTTAAATTTTTTTTAATTTCATCAATATTGTTAATAATTGTCTAGTGGAGATAAAACTAGGATTTTTATTGCTCTGGATGTATTTGCTTTTCTTTATTGAATGATAATATATTCCAGGTACTAAACTGGACAATAGATTGTGAAATGATCTCTTTCATTTAAGTGCTACTTTGTAAATACCATTTACAGAGCACTGTTTGCATATGTCATTGTTTAATTCCCATAATAACGCTGAGTAGTAAGGGTCACACATCCTTTTTCTATTGAGGAGCCTGAGAGGGAGCCTTTCTTAAAGTCATGTAACTTGTAAGTGGCAGAACCAGGATGTGAATTCACATCTTCTGATTTGAGTTTCAGTGACTTTTCCCCTGGCACTGATTAATATGTTGACTGAAAGGAGTGCAAATATGAGGTGTTGGACCCAATCCTTGATAAGAGAATGTGAACAATTGAATATTAAAAATAATTTTAACTGTTAAATATGTATTGACTAATTTGTGTAGTGCCAGTGTTGACTTAAAAAAGAAAGCTTGTGATATTTTAATCTCCTTGTCTAACTTCTTTTTGACACATACATAGATTTTAGTCTTCCATTGGATTCCTTTTAAATGCTTTAGTTTAATTATATATTGTGTATAAATTCTTAATAGATAATACCCATTTAAGAATGCTCCCTCTTAGCTTAATATGAAAAGAATAATATTGTTTTTGTGTTCTGCTCTTCCTTGCATTGTTTAATCACATTTCGAGGTGATATTTTCAAGTACATTGGCAATATTTTAGAGCTGATATATAAAAGAATTTTTAGTATTTTTGTGGTAGAAAGATTACAAACTTGAATCTATTTGATTTTGTTCATAAAGCAATTTCAGATTTACTTATTCTGTGACTCTGTGTGAAACTGTTGCACCATTTTTCTTAATGGGAAGATCATCTTTTGAGGTGTGAGGGACACTTGATCGGATTATTGCATTTGCCCTCCTTGCCGCAGGGAAAAGCCTATCTTTTCATAGGGTGGTTGCTTAGCTGTCCCAAGTTAACCATGTTAAATAGTGCCTTCTGCAAAGGGAGTTGCGCCCCTTTCCCCCTACCTTGTCTTGGAAAAATTGGGCAAGTTTGCATATACCTTCTGTGAGCTCAGGGAACCTCAGACAAACATTGCTCTCATAGTGTGGCTCTTTTATTCCCCTACTGGCTCAGTGCTTCATGAAGTAGAGTTTAGAATAAAGCAGAAGTCTCTCTAGAGTTCCAGTATGACAGAGTCCACTAAAAAAGTGTGTTATTGGGGTGATGGTAGGGTTTTCTATAGTGATTTCAGTAAGAGACCCTCATTAACTTTTTTGTCAGAAAGATTTTCCTATAATATTACATGTTAAGATGAAAGTAAAAGTCAGCTTTATGAAGACTAACCTGTGGTTGGCTTTGTAGTATTTGGGATAACATGGGATATCTATAGCCATTGACGTAGACACAGAGGCTATAAATAAATATCCTCTGGGTAGCAGTGGTTCCAATTTGATAGAAAATTTAGCACTGTTTTTGCTATTACTTCATGCCTTGGTTGACCTCATTTTTGAGGAAGTTTATCCATGTTATTTTGGCTTTTCATCAGGGAGAGTGGCACTTTCCCTTGATCCAAGGGCAGATTGAGCTCCATTCCTGGGCAAACATTGATGGTTGGGCCAGGAAGGAGGCTGGTATGTTTTAGAAGGGACATAGTTTCATTTTCTCTCCTGTTTTTTCCTCTTGTTACAATATAGTAGTTAAGAAAGGAAAGAAAAGTTGTTGGGTTAGGGCTGTGTCGTGCTGTTAGAGTGCTTTCCTAGACACTCTTGAAGGTATTGTGATGAAAATTTTGGGTCTAAGCATCAGTTAAAGAATAAGGTACAGGGGCAGAGGGTTGGCAGTGGACCAAGGAGTTTTGATCAGTGAAGTGAATATAAACATGAGGGTAATTTTGTGAAATCATAAAGTTAAAGAAGGGCCCAAGTTGTTTTTTCACGCTTTTGACATGAAGAATTGGTTGTTTTTAGGCAGGTGTTCAGAGCATGCAATAGTATGGCTGAAAGTATGGCTGTCAGCATTCTTCTTTCATATTCAGCACTTTTTGAACATAAATCCAATATAAATGCTTTAGCTTATACAAATATCTCATCGGTGGTGTGTATTAAATTAGAATTGTACAAATCCTATTGTGTGTTGAACTAAAAGTTGACATAAGCATGGTTAGCAGTGGATCTTGTGACACCAGATGCTTTGCTCTTAATGGTTTCTTGGCCTGAGGTAAGTGATGTACCTTTATTTGCTCATTTCATTCATGTTTAAAAATGAACATCCAGCCTCGGCTCCCCATCTCGCTAATTTCTTTGCATTATAAAGAAAACAGGGTGTTTTAATGACCACCAAATCTAATTTACTTGAAAGACATATTAGAATCACATTGGTGCTTCTTTAAAGATGGGCTATTGCACTTTTTGATAGTTAATGGTAATTTAAAATGGAAGATTTTCTAGATGAGGTTTTCTCAAATATATTATATTACCAAAGCTGAGAGGTGAATCACATTGGTTCACTGACGGGGTGCTTTGTAATACATTTTGTTGGGTGTACAGTGTTGAGGTTTGATTGGCAGACATTGAGCCTGCCTTTTGTTTTGAAGTTCCTTCCTTTTTAGTATTCAGCACCTGAAAGCAAATTTGATATGTGGAAATTGGTCTGTTTAAAGACTGGCTTTGCCATTTGATTTTGTTCTCATAAGGCATCAAACATTAATATAAAATGTATTTTCTTTACCAGTGATGATTTTGCAAAATAATTAGATGCATATAAACCAAACTAATTTTAATGGTTATATAAATTACATAATTGAGTTAAAAATGTGTTTGTTTCTGTGATTTAATCAACCCTTTGATTAGTAATTTCTGATACTTAAGCATTCAATTCTGAACAGATATTTTAAATTGTGGCTTATACTTAGACTTTAAGAAAAATTACTCTGAAATTGAACAACTTCCAAGATGGACTATTTTTGCAAGAAATTTTCATCCTATTTTGATAAGCTTAAAATAATTAAATAGCGTTGAAATAAATGTTGATAAAGTTGATAAATCACAATGTACTTGTTAATTGCATCCTGTGTCGTCTTTCTCCAGTGTGTGAAAAGCTGTTTTTCTGTTTGCTCTTACTTTTCATGATGTTCTTGACTTTCTTATCCTGTGTCCAGTTCTGGAAAAACTCAAGAAAAAGTGCATATTGGTAAGACACAAATAAAATGGCCCAAGGAAGATTTAGAATGTTTGAAAAAAGAACAAAGAATAGCAAGGTTTAAGAATTTATTTTCTGGGGGCCGTCTGTAGCCCAGTGGATAGGGCACTGGTTCACCACATGGGAGGCCCCGGGTTCGGTTCCCGGGGGCCTCTCCAAGCGGGCAGGCTGCCTTGAGCGGGCAAAAAGCCGCCACGGGTGGGGCATAGCCACCCGCGAGCGGGGCAAACCGCCTGCATGGCGAGCTGACTCGGTGCGTCGCCGCAACGGGGGGAGACAAAGCAGACACAGAAGAACGCAAAAATGAACACAGCAAGAACAAGCAGAAAGGGGGGGATATGTTAAAAAAAAAAAAAAGAATTTTGTTTTTTTCTGTCTGAAAAGAACCTCACCTCATCCCATCTCTATTTTCCCCAGTTTTTCTTTCTGTAGTATAAAAATCTGGAATTTTAGACAATATTATTTTATACCTAAGAGGAAAAATAATTTCTTAAATAAAACTGATATTAAAATATGAAATTCATCAAAACCTTGTACATTACAAATTGGTGTTTTGTACTCTCTCACCCCATCAGTCTCATCCTATTAATTTAATTTTATTATATTTTGCTCTAGCCACCATAGTTTATAGTGTGTAAAAATGCCATTCAGACAGATGCAGGAATAGATGTGCCTGTCATTTACTATGATTGCCTATTGAGTTCTGAATTAAGAGTGATTTGTACCTTTACCTGTTTGCTTCCTATTTTGTGCACTTCCATTTCCTTTTGTACCTGCTCATAGTTAATATTCTTAAATCCTTTCATGTTAAAACTTTTCAAGGAAAAGTTAGAAAGATAAGATCTTAGAAGAGCTCGGCTCTAAAGAAGACTTGGATTTTATGCCTGCGAATTTTCAAGTGGTGGATCAATTAGGCAGTAGTCGTCATACTTTGGTGTACCTTTAATAGCTATCTTAAAACACATTTCAGACCCTGATGGTGTTTATGAGCTATAATTTAAAGAATAACTAGGGGATATGAGTACTATATTTAGTTACTTTTTAAAAAACAATGACATATGGATAAATTGCATGCTATTTATAAGAACAGCTAGTTTGAACTTTATATGCCTTGATACTTTTAAGTCCTATAGTTTCTGTATTTTGAATTCATTACTATATAGTTTTTATTTTTAACAATCAAATTTCATCTCTTTAGTTGTCTTGTTAGGTCTATCTTTTGATTTAAGTAGAGTCATTATATCCTATTAATTCATTTAAGGGGAGGAAAGTTATGTGCATTTTCTTGGGTTTTATAAGAACTGTAATAAAATCCCATTTGAGGGAAGAGCTCATATGCTCTGAAACTGATTTTAGTCCACAACCTAATCTTTCCAAACTTTGATACAGGGACCTAAGCTTTTCTCCTCAAAAGTCTTGCCTTTACAGTAATAACAAGGAATGTTAATGGCTTGAACTCCCCAATTAAAAGACATAGACTGATAGTTCATATTTTTTATTCATTCTATCTATATGTTTTTTACAAGAGGCATGCCTCAGATGTAAGGACACAACCAGGTTAAAAATGAAATGTTGGAAAAAGATATTCCATGCAAATAGTAACCAAAAAAGAGCTGGAGTAGACCAGATAAATATAAAATAACAACATTATAGTATATGAACAATAATTACTCAGTGCAACTTGCAAATTTGTACCTGTAATCAGTATTCTGTAATTTTTTTCATACAAAATAAACACTTTCAATTGAGGGGGGCTGGAGAAGAGATGTATTTTTGGATACTTCATTTTTCTTTAACCCTCTCTTATTCATACTCTTTAAAAAATAATCTATCTGGATCAATGATGATTTAGCATGACTACTGTTGAACAAGACTGAGTTTTTCTGCATCAGAAAATTATGAGTTGGCAAATTTTTATCTGCTGTAATTCATCCCAATAAGATGTGAAGAATGCCCAAATAAGAATTTCATTATCTAGAAAGAATAAAGTCCTAAATGGAAATTATATAACTAACGCAATAATTATTTCATTCTTAGAGATTATTAGGTCCAATAGTTAGAGCTGTAATTTAAAAATTAGAATTATGTTATAATTAATTTCTATTATATTTGAATATTTACATTTATAAATGTTGCTATGCTATCTATATTTATTTATTTATTTTTTGGTTACATATTCCCCCCCCCCCC
>PVKH010028217.1:0-12887 GCA_004027955.1 Chaetophractus vellerosus
GCTCGTGGGGTCTGGCGGTGCACCCATGCACAGGGCCTGGTGGCCCACGTGCCTTCTATATTTTTCTTTTTTAAATTTTTACTGGGAGGTCCCGGGGATCAAACCCAGGGCGCTCCACATGGGAGACGGACGCCCAACCACTCAAGCCACATCTGTCCCCCTGCTATATCTCTCAAGGTTGACCAAAGATACCCAAAGTTACAGTCTTTTCCCATATAGGATGGTCATATAATAAATCGGGTTTAGTTTATCATCAGCATTCTAAAAACCAGACCAAGGGAGAAAAACTAGGTCTGGGGACACGTGCATGGTTTCTAATATAACGAATGTTTAGCCTATGCTGATTATCACAAAATCAGGAAAGCGAGAATATTCGCATAGTATGGTATATTTTTGCAATTCATAAAAGAACATTTTTATAATTGTACTATTAACTCTAGGCCATTGTTTCCATTAGGGTTCATTGTAAGTGTTGTATAGTCCTATGTGGGTTTTTAAATTTTATTCTAGTAACATATAAATATAACCTAAAATTTCCCCCTTTAACCACTTCAAATATATAATTCAGTGCTATTAATTACACTGACAATGTTGTTCTACCATCATCACCATCTAATACCAAAACTTTTCCAACAACCCAAATAGAAACTTTGTAAAATTTAAGAATCAATTCCCCATTCCCTACCGCTACTCTATCCCCTGATAACCTATAATCTAAATTCTGACCCTATGAGTTTAACTAGATTCTGACTCTGTGAGCTTATTCTAATTATTTCATATCAATGAGATGACACAATATTTTTTCTTTTGAGTCAGCTTATTTCACTCAACATGGTGTCTTCAAGGTTCAGTCTTGTTGTTGCATGTATCAGACCTTTATTTCCTTTTGTAGCCAAATAATAGTCTATTGTATGTACATACCTCATTTTATTTCTCCATTCATTGGGTGATGGGCACTTGGGTTGCTTCCATCTTCTGGCAATTGTGAATAATGGCAATATGAACATCAGTGTGCAAATATCTGTTCAAGTCCCTTCTTTCAATTTTTATGGGTATATACTTAGCAGTGGGATTCCCCATGTCATATGGTAGTACTATACCTAATTTTCTGAGGAATTCCCAAGCTGTCTTCCATAGTGGCTGCACCATTTTACATTCTCACTCATAGTGAATGAGTGTTTCTTTTTCTCCACATCCTCTGCAACACTTATAATCTTCCATTCGTCAAAAAATAGAAGTCATTCTGAGGGATGTAAAATGATATTTAATTGTAGTTTTGATTAGCATTTCCCTGGTGACTAATTATGTTGAGTATCTTTCCATGTGCCTTTTGGTCATTTGTATATCTTCTTTGGTGAAATGCCTATTCAAATCTTATGCCTATGTTTTAATTGGATTCTCTTTTTTTGTTAACTAGGATTTCTTTATAAATTCTGGATATCAAACTGTTATCAGGCATGTAGTTTCCAAATATTTTCTTCTATTGTGTAGGTTGTCTTTTTACTTTCAGGATAAAGTCCTTTCAGGCACAACAGTTTTTAATTTTGATGAGGTTCATTTGTAGCTTGTGCTTTTTGGTCTAAAGTCTAAGAAACAATTGCCTATCACAAGGTCCTCAAGATGCTTCCCTATGTTTTATTCTAGGAATTTGATAGCTCTGGCCATTATATTTAGGTCTTTGATCTATTTTGAGTTGATTTTGTATAAGGTATGAGAAAGGGATCCACCTTCATTCTTTTGAATATGGAGATCAAGTTTTCCAGCATGATTTGTTAAAGAGACTATTTGGTCCCAGTTGAGTGGTCTTTGCCATCTTGTCAAAAATCATTTGGCCATAAAGGTGAGGGTTGATTTCTGAGCTCTCAATTCACTTCCACTGGTCAAATGTCTGTCCATGTGCCAGTATTATGCTGTTTTGATTACTGTGGCTTTAGCAATAAGTTTTAATAGCAGGAAGGGTGAGTTATCCAACTTTGTTCTGCTTTTTCAAGATGGCTTTGACTATTTGAGACCTCTTACCCTTCCATATAAATTTGACAATTGGTTTTTCCATTTCTGCAAAGAAGGTTGTTGGAATTTTGATTGGGATGGCATTGAATCTGTAAATCACTGAGTAGAACTGACATCTTAACAATATTTTGTACTCCAATCCCTGAACATAGAATGTCCCTCCACTTCTTTAGGTCCTCTTTGATTTCTTTTAGCAATGTTTTGTAGTTTTAGGTGTACATATCCTTTACATCTGGGTTAGATTTATTTCTAGATATTTGATTCATTTAGTTGCTATTGTGAATGGAATTTTTCTTGATTTCTTCTTCTAATTGTTCATCTCTTGTGTACATAAACACTACTGGTTGTTGGGTGTTGATTTTGTGCCCTGCCACTTTGCTGAATTCATTACTTAGCTCTAGGAGCTTTGCTGTGGATTTTCAGGATTTTCTATATATAGGGCCATGTCATCTTCAAATACGGAAAGTTTTCTTCTACCTTTCCAATTTGGATACCTTTTATTACTTTATCTTGCTTAGGCAAGAACTTCCAATGGTGAATAACAGTGGTGACAGTAGGCATTCTCTTCTTGTTCCTGACCTTAGAGAGAAAAGTCTTTCACCATTAAGTAGGATTTAGCTGTGGGCATTTCATATATGCCCTTTATCATGTTGAGGAATTTTTCTTCTATTCCTGGTGTTCTAAGTGTTTTTTTTTTTTTTTTTGAATCAAGAAAGTGTGTTTTATTTTGTCAAATGCCTTTTCTGCATAGGTTGAGATGATCATGTGTTTTTTTCCTTCATTGTGTTAATGTCGTATATTACATTGATTTTCTTATGTTGAACCAACATTGCATGCCAGGGATAAGTCCCATTTGATCATGGTGTATAATTCTTTTAATATGCTGTTGGATTTGGTTTGCAAGGATTTTGTTGAGGATTTTTAAAATTTATATTGCATAAGTGAGGGTTCCCTAGGGAAAGAGAACTGATAGGAGATATCTGTAAATACCATGAGATTTTATAAAATTCTCTCACATGACCTTGGGGATGCACAAATCCAAATTTTGTAGGGCAGGCTGCAAGTTGGGCACTCCAATGAGGGTTTTCAATGAGTTCCCCAGGAGAAGCTGGCTGACTGAAATATAGATGAAAATTCTCTCTTCTGACTGCTGAAATCATCACTTCTCCTTTTAAAGCCCCCAGCTGATTGGATTGAAGATCTCTCTCATTGCTAAAGTCAATCTCCACAGTCGATTGTAGATGTAATCAGCCATAGATGCAATCAACTTACTGAAAAATTAAGTCCATGAAATGTCCTCACAGTAACAATTAGGCCAGTGCTTGCTTGACCAAACAACTGGGCACTATTACCTGGCCAAGTTAACACATGAACCCAACCATCATGGTCCACTCCTTGTCAACCTGGTAGTCATACACATCACCTTAAACCAGCCTTAATTTCTAAATTTAAAAACATAGTAACAGGCATATTTTTCACTTAACAACACTCAACTTCCCTGTGTACAATCAGAAACACATTAAATCTCTCCAGAATAGTGTGCAAGTCCTTGGATACTATTCACACTTAAACTTGATATGCTATAACTTAAATATTATGACATGAAACTAAGGGAATAAGAAAGGGAAGATAACAAAAATGTTTGCTTTATGTACATATACAAACATACTCATAATGAAACAAGGAAGAAATATTCATAACCAGTACAGTCCTTGTTTCTGTAACTGGTCATGTGGTCATAGTTCATATTTATCACTACCTTCTTTGACTACCCATTCCATGTTCCTTTTGCCCTCAGTGACACCTCAACTGGCTGTGGTTCTTTGCCTGGTGGGGTGACCTAAACCTTCATTCCTGAAGTTTTTGGGCCATTGTTAGTCCTGCCTAGATTGGGTTGTTACAGTTTTCCATTGACTTTAATCACAGGGCATGTTAGTACTAAGAGATGCCCTATCTCCTGTATTCCAGACAACCTCTTCTTTACCTCTATTGTATAGCTGTTGTCCTATTTCCTCTTGATAGGATCAATCACCCCAGTCAGTACAATCATTCCTTTATTTGCCTGTTGATTTAGAGGTATGAGGAGCCTAAAATGGCCAGGTGGCAGTCTTAACTTCCAGTTCAACGGAATTGCTGTTGTGTCTTCCGGTGGGAGCACTCCTCCTTTTGGAACTAAGACCTGTAGACCAGCAGAGCTTAAGGTTGTGGGGACAGGAAGCAAACATTTTCCTAGTGAATCACTAGGGGTAATAGTGGTGCCACTCCAATCTCCACCCTTTGATTCCTGAACCTATGAATCCTGGCTATGGCAGAAACAGCACCATAGAATGTATGCTGGTTTAGAGTATATACTCTCCTGGGGAACATTGCCCCAGCCCTGTAAGGTATTGCCTTCTAACTGGTGCTGTAATTGAGTCTTCAAAAGGCCATTCCATCTTTCTATCAATCCAGCTGCTTCTGGATGATAAGGAACATGAGCATGTACCCATTCTCACAGATCATTTGCTGTGAAGTGGGTTCCCTGATCAGAAGTGATACTGTGTAGAATATCGTGACAGTGTATAAAGCATCCTGTAAGTCCACAGATGGTAGTTTTGGCAGAAGTATTGCATGCAGGGAAGGCAAACCCATAGTATCTATTCCAGTTAGAACAAATAATTGCCCCTTCCATGCTGGAAGTGGTCTAATGTAGCCAACCTGCCATCAAGTAGCAGGCTGATCAACTCGGTGATTGATGCCATACCTGGGACTGAGTTTGGGTTTATGGTTTGGTGGGTCAGACAACACCCAGCTCATGATAGGCAACTCAGGTCTCATGGTAACTTGGTGGCCCCAGGTTACGTGTTTGGTCTCCACTAATGCCCAATAGCAAGCCAAAGGCTGTTTCTCAAAAGGAGAGTAGTCATCTGCAGAGGATGGCAGGGCTTTGCTTCAAAATCCTAAGAGTCTGCATTGTGATTCTCCTAAAGGGGCCTGCCAAAGGCTCCAGATGACAGCTCTATTTGCCACTTACACTTCCAGCACCATTGGATCTGCTGGATCTTACCGCCGAAGTGGCAGTGCAGCTTGCACAGCAACCTGGACCTGTCACAGAACCTTCCCTTGTTCTGGTCCCCATGCAAAACTAGCAGCTTTTCTGGTCACTTCATAAATAAGCTAGAGTAGCACATCCAAACGAGGAATATGTTGTCTCCAAAATCCAAAGAGGTCAATAGGCATTGTGCCTCTCTTTTGGTTGAATGAAGGGCCAGATGCAACAGCCTTATTTTTTGCTTTAGAAGGGATATCTTGAAATATATCCACATCACTGGACACCTAGAAATTTCACTGAGATGGAAGGCCCCTGTATTTTTCTTGGATTTACCTCCCATCCTCTGATATGCAAATGCCTCACCAATAAGTCTAGAAGAGTTGCTAATTCTTGCTCACGGTATCATCAGTATAATGGACCAGTGTGATATCTTGTGGGAGGAAGAGATGACCAAGGCCCATACGGACAAGATTATGACATAGGGTTGGAGAATTGATATACCCCTGAAGTAGGACAGTGAAGATATATTGCTGGCCTTGCCAGCTGAAAGCATACTGTTTCTGGTCACCACCTGGTTAAGTTACAATAATCTACTATCATCCTCCAAGAGCCATCTGTTTTCTACACAGGCCAAATAAGAGAGTTAAATGTGGAAGTGGAGGGACTCACCACTCCTGCATCCTTCAAGTCTTTGATGGTGGCACTGATCTCTGCAATCCCTCCAGGAATCCAGATTTGTTTTTGATTTACTATTTTGCTAGGCAGGGGAAACTCTTTTGGCTTCCACTTGACCTGTCTTACCATACTAGCCTTCACTTCACAAGTCAGGGAACCAATGTGGGGATTCTGCAAGTTGTTGACATTGTCTCTTCCAATTATGCATTCTGGAACTTGGAAAATAACCACAGAGTGGGTTCAGGGACTCACTGAACCCACCGTGAGTTGGACCTGAGCTAAAACTTCATTGACCACCTGATTTACATAAGTCCCTACTCTGAATGGTGGACCACAGTGATGTTTTGGGTCTCCTAGAATAAATGTCACTTCTGAACCAGTGTCTAATAATCTCCAAAATGTCTGATCTTGTCCTTTTCCCCAAAGCACAAGTACCCTGGTACAAGGCCATAGCTCCCTTTGGGGAAGGCTGGGAGGAAAATTAATAGTGTAAATTTTTGGCACTGTAACAGGGTCCTTCCCCCAAGGAGACCCAGCTTTCACTTCATTCAAGGGGCTCTGGGTCTGTAAACTGTCTAAAGTCTGGGAATTGATTAAGGGGCAATGACTGTGTTTTTGTGATTCAAGTTAGACTTTTGTTCACTTGACCTAGAACTCTTCTGCTTAGACAGATCAAGTAGGAATTTAGTAGACTACTCATCTATTTTACTTATAGGCACCCTGTGATCTATTAGCCAATGTCATAGTTTCCATAACTCAGACTTTTTTGACTGTTGCTTTTAGTCTACTGTTTATTGTGGTAGCCACACGCACCTTGACTTTGGCAAATAAATGCTGCCACTTGGCTTCTGCCAATTCTGGATCCAGACATCCCCATTGTGTTTAAGGATCCCAGTTCAATGAGAGCAGTTCCCATAGTAATATATAACCCACAGAGAAGAGCAACCACAGAGTTCTTCAGGGAAAATGGAGTTAGTCCCACAAATTTATTTCTCACAGTTCTAGTGAAAAGTGTGTCCTCTGGACACTCCTGGGGTGGGCGAGCAGTTCTTACATAAATCCAATCTAACTTTCATTCTCTCTAAGCCTTTGGGTCCCCTCATCTACAGGGTACCAGGGCAGTTCTGGTATTTCAACTTCAGGTAATGTCTGCCACCTTTTGGTCCAGGTTTCAGTCAGCCACCCCAACAAACTTTTAGAGCTCTTTCTAACTCTTTGGGCTACAACATTGACTCCAGAAGCTCTGCTTAATAAGAAGTATCTGCTTATTGATATTTATGATCTCAATAAAATCATCCTTATCCAACTTTATATACCTTCCACCTTTATCCCAATTGTCTGATTTCTATCTATATAAATTGGAAAACTCATGCAGTTCTTTTGGAGTATAGCATACTTCCTCGTGGGTCACACTTTGTACCTCACCTTTTGAGGCCTGTGGGACTTCAGTCTAGTTATAGGTCTGGAAGAAAGGAGGGATGGTGGAGGAGGGTAGCGTGGAGAAGAGGTTTCTTGCAAGCCAATTGCTTCAGGACATTCCATTGCAGTTTCATCTGGAGAAACAGGATTAATCTTTTCAGATTGAGGTTGGATGGCAGGCTCTTAGGGCAGAGTGGAGGTCAGGTGGCTGTTTCCTCAGGGTAGGCTGGAGGTCAGGTGGCTGTTTCTTCAGGGTGGGTTGGAAGTTGGGTGGCTGTTTCCTCAGGTCTATCTGGTAAAGACACAGCAGAATTTAGGGCTTCAATGTTCCTATCCCCATCATTATCAACCCATATGTCCCCCATTACCTTTCCAATCAATGACCTCACTTTAACAACAGACACCCTGCTAGGTTGAGAATTTAGTTTCTGTTGTAATTCTCCTGCTTGCACAATGAGATGCTGGCTTTAGGTTTCAGTCATCTCAAATCTGTGACTACATGAAATAAGAATTTCTTTCAGAAACTTTCACATCTTTCATGTGGTGTTTAAGTTGCAAATTTGAAGGCTTCAGCTCATCCTTTTCTTTCATAACTGTATCCATCATATTTAGGAAGAACCAGCCAACATCATAATGCCTTTTAATCCCACAAAACTCTGTTAAAGTGTCAAAAAACACTATACTTAGAGCCTTGCCTATTATAAACATGTGAGTAGCAGTATCCAGTGGTGATTTTTTAAAAATTTATTTCTCCCACCCCCTCATTGTTTGTACTCACTGTCTGCTCTCTGTGTCTGTTCGTTGTGTGCTTGTCTTCTTTTCTGGGAGGCAACGGGAACCAAACCTGAGACCTCCCATGTGGGAGGGAGGCACACAATGGTTTGAGCCACCTCTGCTAGCCTCTTGTGTCTCTCATTGTGTTTATTCATCATGTCTCTTCGTTGCATAATCTTGCTTCATCACCTTGTTGTGTCAGTTTGCCTCACCAGCCCATTGCTTCAGCTTGCTGTCTTGCTTGTCTTCTTTTAGGAAGCACTGGGAACCGAACCCAGGACCTCCCATGTGGTAGGCAGGCACCCAACTGATTAAGCCACATCCACTTCCCCAGTGGTGATATTTTGCATATCCCTATTTCCACCTAACGCCATGGACTATCAATGGTGTCTTGATTATAACAGAGCCATTAATGCCTTTGAATCTAATCAAAGAGAGCCAACTGCAAAAACCCCAGAAACAATTCAGAAACCCCATTTTTCAGGTTCAGGTTCTCAAGAACCACTCCCAGTACAAAGCTGTATTAGTCAAGGTTCTCTAGGGAAACAAAACTGGCAGGAGGTATTTGTAAATATGAGATTTTATAAAATTGTCTCACACAATGTGGGGATGCACAAGGCCAAATTCCAAAGGGCAGTCTGCAAGCTAGGAACTCCAGTGAAGATTTCCAATGAATTTCCCAGGAGGAGCTGGCTGGCTAAAGTAAAGATGAAAATTCTCTCTTCTGAGTGCTGAAATCATCAGTTTTCCTTTTAAAGCTTCCAACTAATTGAGACGTCTCTTATTGCTCAAGACAATCTCCTCAGTTGAATGTAGATGTAATCAGCAATAGATGCAATCAACTTACTGATTACTTAACAGTCCCATGCCTTGTAAAATCCATTCAAAGTGTATACTCAGTGGGCCTCAGTTTCAAGAGTTGTGCAGTCATCATCTCTGTAAATTTTTGAACATTTTCCTTAGTTCAAAAGAAAAAGTTCCATAGCCCCCTATTATAGATCCTTAGCATTGATATAGTAACTTCTTTGACACTGATGCATGAATATTACAAAATTGCTGTTAACTATAGTCATAAGTTACATTATTTGTATTTTTCTCATGCATCACCATATTCTTACCAATTTGTAATAGTGATGTACATTGTTCTAACCGATAGAAGAACATTCTTGTAATTGTACTATTAACCACAATTCTCACCCACTGCTGGGTTCACTATACTATTCAGTCCCTAGATTATTCTCTAGCCTTCTTTCAACTGAAATTTACTTTACTAAACTACCCCTTTCAGCCACAATCCCATTTATAAACCAGCCATGTCAGTTATACTCGCTATAATGTGTTACCATCAACTCTATCCATTTCCACACTTCTACAGTCAAGCTAATTAAAAATTTGCATATATTAAGTATCAGTACCCCTTCTCAGCCCTCATCCTCCTAGTAACCTTACTCTAGGTTTTAACTCCATGCACTTATTCTTCATATTTAGTTCATGTTAGTGAGATCATACAATATTTGTCCTTTTGTGTCTGGATGATTTCACTCAGTATGTCAAGGTTCATCCATGTTGTCATATGTGTCCCAATTTCATTTCTTCTTACAGCAGCATAGTATTCCACTGTATGTATGCACCACATTTTGTTTATCCATTCATTGGTTGATGGCAGCTGAGTTGTCTCCCTCTTTTGGAAATTGTGAATAATGCAACCATGAACATCAATGTGCAAATGTCTGTTTGCATCCCCGTTTTCAGCTCTTCTGGATATATTCCTAGTAGAGGAATTGCTGGCTCATAAGGCAGTTCTATATTTATCTTCCTGAGGATCAAACTGTTTTCCACAGAGGTTGCACAATTCCACATTTCTAACAAAAGTAAACGAGAGTTTCTATTTCTCCACATCCTCTCCAGCACTGGTAGTTTTCTGTTTTTTTAAATTATGGCCATTCTGTAAGATGTGAAATGGTATCTCATTGTAGTTTTGATTTGCATTTCCCTAATAGCTAGTGATATTGAACATTTTTTCAAGTGCTTTTTCACCATTTGTAGTTCCTTTTTGGAAAAATATTTATGTATTTTGCTCCTTTTTAATTGGATTGCTTACCCTTTTATTATTGTGTTGTATCATGTCTTTATATAGCTTGGAAATCAAAACCTTATCTGATATGTGGTTTCCAAATATTTTCTCCAATTGAGTAGGCTTCCTTTTCATCTTCTTGACAAAGGTCTTTGAAGCACAAAAGTGTTTAAGTTTGAGGAAGTCCCACTTATCCATTTTTTCTTTCATTGCTCATGCTTTGGGTGTAAGGTTTAAGAAACAACCACATACCCTCAGGTCTTGAAAATGTTTCCCTACATTTTCTTCTAGGAGTTTCATAGTTCTAGCTTTTATTTAGGTCACTGATCCATTTTGAGTTAATTTTGTATAAGAAGTGAGATAAGGGTCCTCTTTCTTTTAGCTATGGATATCCAGTTCTCCCAGGACCATTTGTTCAAGAGACTGATCTGACCCAGCTGGGTGGGCTTGTCAGCCTTGTCAAAAATCACTTTACCATAGATGTGAGGATATGTTTCTGAACAAATCCATTGATCTACATGTCCATCTTTATGTCAGTACCATGTTGTTTTTACCACTATACCTAGGTAAGATGATTTAAAGTCCAGAAGTGAGAGTCCTCCAAATTCATTCTTCCTTTTAAAGATGTTTCTGGCTATTTGGGGTGCCTTACCCTTCCGAATAAATTTGATAATTACCTTTTCCATTTCTGCAAAAAAAAAAAAAGCTGTTAGAATGTTTATCGGGATTTCATTGGATCTATATGTCAATTTGGGTAGAATTGACATTTTAATCATATTTAGTTTTCCAGTCCATGAACATGAAATGTCCTTCTTTTTATTTAGGTCTTTGATTTCTTCTAGCAACACATTGTAGTTTTCTAAATACAGGTCTTTAATGTCCTTGGTTAAGTTTATTCCTAAATATTTGATTCTTTTAGTCACTATTGTAAATGGAAGTTTTTTCCTGACTTCCTCCTCAGAGTGCTTATTAACAGTGTATGGAGGGAGCTGTTGTGGCTCAGTGGCTGAGCGCCGACTTCCCACATACAAGGTCCCAGGCTCAATTCCCAGCCCCAGGTACCTTAAAAAAAAAGTGCATGGAAACACTACTGATTTTTTGCATATTAATCCTGTATGTTGCCACTCTGCTGAACCTGGTTACAAATTCAGTTTCTGTTTATCTGTGAATATTTTAAACTCACCCTCATTTTTAAAAGGCAATTTCCCTGGATATAAGGTACTTGGCGGGCATTTTTTCTTTTGTAGTATCTTAAATATATCATATCGCCGCCTCCTTTCCTCCATGGTTTCTGATGAGAAATCAGCACTTAATCTTAATGTATATGATGAATCGTTTTTCTCTTGCTGTTCTCAGGATTCCTTTTTTATCTTTGGCATCTGACATTCTGATTAATATGTGTGGTATCACTGCTGTGGGGTGTTGGTTGGGGGGGCATTTGGGGGGGCATATCTGGAGCGGGCTTCTGGGGAGTGTGGTAGTCTTCATCCTGTCATAATGTGTTGTATCAGTGGGTGGAGACCCACACAATGAGAGGGAAGGAGATGGACTCCCTATTTTCGGAGGTCCGATTCGCTCAGAAATAGACAGGTGGGCGACTCTTGGGAGCAGGGGCGGTTCCCAGTGGGGGATGAACCAGTAGGCTAAGACACTTTGTTGCATGTAACTATAAACCCTGTCATCCAAAGAGTCAAGCCAGGGGCCCTGGGGGGAGGGGGAGGGAGGAACAAAGTAGATTGAACAGGGGGCATTTAGTGGTCAGTTGAAATGTTTTCCATTGCCTTGCAGTGATGGACACAGGACAGGGTGAATGTCATCAAAATTTATAAAAGTATATGATCTAAAATGTGGACCATGCTGTGGACCAATGACAATGTTTGGTAGCTGTGTTTCACTATTTGTATATCAGTTATGTTGGTGCTGCCATCCACATACAAAAATGTCTTGGTGTGAGGTGGGGAATGGGGGAAGAGGTTGAGTATATGAGAGTGTCTTGTATTGTGTGTGTGAGTTTGCTGTGACCTAAAACTTCTTTGAAAATTAAATGAAAAAATGGTGGGACACTGGGGAGTGAGAAGAGGAAGGTGCCACAGAACAGATTGGACACCAGATATTGCACCGATACAAGGCAAAATGGAAAAAAAAATTTATATATATATATATTTTTTAATTTTTTCACATTTTTTGAACAACCCAATCCTTTAATATATTTTGTGTTTTTTTTTAATTTTCTTTTTAGTGTTTTAATTTTTAATTTTTTAAGTTTTCATATATTTTAACTCTTACATTTAAATATCATATTATTTCATTTTCCTATTCATTGTATTTGACTATTGTTATGATTTCACCTTTGAAGAAGCTTTGGATCACAGAAGGGTTACAACAGGGACAGGAGAGGATCATTGGTGGGGGGTGTCAGGGTTGGGGCTGCATGGGAGGAAGTGCACCTGAACATACATAAAAGATATATAAAATTGTTCAAATGCTCACGGGGCATGGTCATGGGGTGAAGAATTACTCAATAAATGAGAGAATATTGAAATCCCATCCTGGAGAGCTCTGCCATATTCTCCAGGAGAGTAGCAACAGTGCCCCAAGTAAGGGGACAGTGTCTGGCAAAGGAGGATGATCCATTGATGGGCCCTTGTTATTGATGACTAACCTTATGAGTCTTTGCTCTTGAAATTGAAACAGCCTAGTGTTATGGGGTGCCTAAGAGTTGCCTCTTGAAAGCCTCCTTGTTGCTCAAATGTGGACTCTCTCTAAGCCAAACTCAGCATATGAATGCATTACCTTCCTCCCAGTGTGGGACATGACTCCTGGGGATGAGCCTCCCTGGCAACGAGGGATTACTAACAAGTGCCAATGGACAATATGACTGGAAAAAGACTTCAAATAAAAGGG
>PVKH010028218.1:0-12881 GCA_004027955.1 Chaetophractus vellerosus
TTACTTAATAGCCTTTAATAAATGATTTTTTTCCCTAACAAAAATGCTAAGAAGAACCAATACAAATCTCATTATGTTATTATTAACCAAAGATCTTTTACCATGCTCTTCACTCATTTTCAAATGTTTCTGAAGAGAATACATACTCTCAGATAATTAGACATGTGTCCACTAAATTTTGACTTGATTTGGCAACCAAGGTATTGCTTATCTGTCTAATTTTGACTGTGATAGCACTGGACAGGGACTGAATATAATTCCATTCTCTGAAAGAACACAGTCAATTTTGGTGCTCTATAAATATGCAATAATAATAGACCTCAGGGCTAGAAGGGACCTTGAGAGGTCCTCTAGTGTGCCGTGCTCCCTTACATCATCTTACACTGAGTGCATCTTACAAAGACCTTAGGAAGGACATCCCTTAACTTTCACAAATGAAGTCCAGTCACGGGTTACTCTCGGGAATTACTTGCTCAGATTAAACTTAAATCCATGGCATTATAGGTTCATGTACAGGAGAGACCAACAATAGCTGCTGACCATATGTAGCATAACAGCCCTTAAGACTTGAAGACACTAAACAACTACACAACATTCAATCCAGGGAAAATGATCCCAGGACCTTTCTTCATCTAATTCTCCAACCCTTTAATCATCTATGGGCATACCCCAGAATTTTCTATGAATTATCTTTTGATATGGTAGCTTCAATTAAACCCAGAAATGGATATTAGTAGATTCCCTCGGAGTTTAACATGAACCAAAGTGTACTCAATCTTATCCTTTATATAGAAACTTGAGGAGGTCACTCCTTTTTCTGTTCTTTCTTATTTCTGTCCTACATACATTTCTCATGATACTTGCACACTAATTTTTATTTGAGCTTTGAGGTTCAAAAATAATGAGCTTCATTATCAACAACACATGGTTTAACAGTATGAGTTTAACTAGGATTGAAATCCCAGTTTTGTTATTTATTACCTGTGGGACTGTGGAAAAGGTATCTAACTTTTCTGATTCTCAGTTTACATATCTGCAAAAAGGAAATAAAAATGCACGCTTTGTTGCAATGATTAAATGGGGCTTGCAAAAGAACACAGCTTCATAACTTAACATGTTTCCTTTAATTCATCATTTTCCCTCTCTCTTTCTCCTCTGGGAGTGGAAGAAACAAAGGAGAAAAATATACCCTTGGACTCTATTCTTATAAAACTAGAAAACAGATATTATTCATAGACCTCAAAATATGTGCAGAGGTATCCAAAAGCATGAGATTATGCTGAAGTCACATGGTAGAAGGTAAAAAAAAAAAAGCCAATTAAAAAACATGAAGGATGATAAGAACACTCAGCAATAGCTGAATTCAAAAAGCACCAGCCAAAACATACTTCCTGAAGGTGAAGGACTCACCCTGAAGCACAAAACCTATATGCTTTGTATGCAACAATGGTGGTGGGAACAAGTATAACCAGGCTGCTGGCAGAAGTATCCCACCCCCCTTCTAGACACAATTCGTTCAAGAAGCAGAGGAGACAAGGGTACATAAAGAATAACACAAGAGTTCGACTTCTCAAAGGATGTCGAAAATCACAAGAGACCATTGCTTTCATCTTAAACAAAACAAGCTGGTGAAGCTACAAAGCCATAGGTTTTAAAACCCTTCAGAGCACTGACAACATTAAGACACCTAAATGAAGTGTATTCCAGAAAATCTTGAGCCATTCATAAAAAGAAAGAGACCCATAACTGTTCTCATCCCTGGCAGGGTGGTGGGAGCAGAGGAATCCTCCACAGATGCAGTTAAGAAGAAACCAGCCAAACTTTTAACAAACTTCTAAGAGCTGCCTCAGGGCTGGAATGAGAAAATTTTAAGCAGCCCAAGTCACAGAATGAGGTAGAGGCTCTACCAACCAACACTATCCCATGGGTTATCACTGAGTGCTGGGGGCAAGGCAGGAGAGCTGAAAGAGATGCCCCTTTAGAGTACATAAGACCTCCCCTAATTCTAAGGCAGCTGGTCCTCCAAAGGTAGGGTAGTGGGCAGAAGAACTAAGAGAAATTCAAACCAGGCACTCTGAGATCTTGGTCACTGTAGATTAAGAGTGGGGCAGTAGAGTGGAGGCAAACCAATCCAAGGTGTTCTAGCATTTCAGTTACCAAAGGTTGAAGTATGAGAGGGAGCAGGAGAGCTCAGAGACATTCTGGATCTTCAAAGAGTATAAGGCTACTAAGGCTGGGCCTAGTTAGTAGGTTAAAGAGAAATCTCCCAAGATATGGAAAGTTAGCAATGGGATTGTAAAGCAGAGAGGTCTCCGACAAATCAGAAAGCTGATGGCTCAGCTGAAATGCAGGAAGAGATCTCTGGAAACTCATTAGTGCTCAGAACTCAAAACCCACTGAAGGGAAAATCCTAATCCCAACTTCAAAATATTTGAATCAAACTACAGTTTCAATAGAGCCCATATACAACCCAATTTAATATCAGATTGTCTTAGCCACTCTATTCTAGAAGCCTAAAAAAGAAAAGGGAATTATGCCTTTTTTATATAAAATATCCAGTGTCTGGTGAAAAATTACAAGACACATGAAAAAGCATGAAACTGATCCATGGTCACTCAGAGATAATCCAGATATTAGATCTATCATACAGGGACTTTAAAATAATTACAATAAAAATGCTAAAAGATACGGTGGAAAAGATAGAAGAGATAGGAATTTCAGTTGAGAAACAGAGACTATAAAAATGAACCAAATGGAAATGATATAAATGAAAAATATATCAAAATGAAAAGTCCATTAAGTGAACTTAAGAGCAGACTGGAAACAGCAAAGGAAAGGATCAGTAAACTTAAAGGAAGGTCCACAGAAGGTCTCCAAACTAAAACACAAAGACACAAAATAGTGGAAAAGCAGAGCAACCAAGACTTATGAATAACACCAATGATCTAACACAGTTGTAAATGGAAACACAGAAGGAGAAGAAAGTACATAGGATGGAAGAAATATTTGAATAGATAATCATTGAAAATGTCATAAAACTGATGAAAGAGATCATCCCACAGGTCCAAGAAGTCAATAAACCACAAGAAGGATAAATACAACAAAACAAAAAAACACACCTTGGTACATCATAATCAAACTGCTCATAAACAAAGATAAAAAGTATATCTTAAAAGCATCCAGAGGGAAAAAAAGACCACTGGATACAGGGGGGGGAAATGCTATAAACAATGGCTGACTTCTCACCAGAACCAATGGAGACCAGAAGACAATAAAATTATACCTTTAAAGTGCTGAAAGGGGAGGGGACTGTCAACCTAAAATTCAATATCAACTGAAAATATGATTCAAAAAATGATGGTAATATTAATGAACACTTCATTTTTCCAGACAGATAAAAGCTAAGAGAATTCATCTCCAGCAGAACTGCTCTACTAGAAATGCTAAAATGAGTTATTTAAATTGAAGGGAAATGACACCAGATGGAAATTGATATTTGTATGAAAGAAAAAAAGAGTTCCAAGGAGACTTCAGGGTCAGGACACAGGTTGAACATCAGAACAGAGAATGTTTGCTGGGGAATGCACTGTTCCCTGAGAAACTAGAGCTCCTTACTACAGGCTGTGGGCCTGTAAGCCGAGTAATTTATTGGGGATGTGTTTGCTGTGTGCTTCAGTGATGCCCTCACAGTCGTGGAGAGGTTGGTCAAAATAACTCTGTATGGCTCTCAGATAAAACTGTACAACACTGAAACTGCTGTGCCATCCGTATTGAAATCTGACCTCATTGACATGCATGCTCAGTCCCTGGCTGCTCTCCAGGCTTATTCTCACTGCTTAGCAGTGAGAGTATTCTGCTATTGCAGTGAAGTTCATCAGCAGAACACACAGCAGTTTGTTTAGCTGATCTCTACCACCATGGATGCAATCACACCTCTCATCAGCTACAAGATCCAAGACAAGTCGCTGTTACCTGTGTGCTACATACTGGTGTCACCAGCCATTACTGTGTGGCCAGTCTTTCTAATCAGCATCCCTGGAGTACAGAAAGTGTTCAACAGGATCAATGATGCCTTTGCCTAATGGCTTGTCGATAAGGCTCAGGTATTGGTATGCTGAGCCCTCTCTAACATCCTTCTGTGTCTGTGGCCAAACCTTTCCGAGAATGAGCAGCGGTGGTCCATACACTCTATCAACCATGCCAACCTCATCTCGACCCTCTCTCGGGATTACTGCAGCCTGAAAGCTAATGCCATTGCTCTACAGAGGAGGGCACCCCTGGATGGCACCAAAGTGATTATCCACCAGATGCTAAGTGTCTTCAAAGATATTGTGGAGAATATCTCTTGGGAATATACCAAGTCCCGAAAATCACTGCAGGAGTCCGTTCAGGTCTCCCTAGGCCTTCTTCCCAGCTCAGCCAGACATGACTGATGAGCTGCTGAGTGTCTTCTTAAATCTATTTTGAGGCTTAGAGTACAGCTGGGCATGCCTTTCACAGAACAGATCACACAGACTTTCCTCAATATATTTACCATAGAACAGTTAGCTGGGAGCATCCTCCACTGGCTGGAGGGTGGGGGAGAAGTTGGAGATCCTGCAGGTGGTGGTCCAGGAGCCTGGCCAGGTGTTCAAGCACTTCCTCCCCAGCATCATCACCCTGTGCATGGAGCAGGTGTTCCCTGTCACCACAGAGCGCCCCTCCCCTGTTTGAGCTCCTTTTCTGGATACTCCATCACAACTGGAGGTACTTCTTCAAGTCCAGTGTCCTGGTCAGCGTCAAGAGGATTGCTGAGGAGCAGATGGAGAATGAGCCCCAATTCAGCGCCATCATGCAGGCTTTTGGACAGTCCTTTCTCTAGCCTAACATCATCTATTTAAACAATTCTGTTGTCCTTGGAGACTCTCAACACCTAGCAGAAGCTGTACCACAAGAAGATCTTCCAGACCACCTTGCTGATCCAGTTTACAAATGTCCAGGTCCTGGTTCACAAGTCCCACCACCTTCTGCAGGTGGAAATCGACATTGCCATTTACAATATGGCATGGTCTCTGTCAACTTCAATGACTTCTTCGCAGCTTTCCTCCCAGAGTTCCTGACCAGCTGTGATGGTGTGGATACCAACCAGGAAAATGTGCTGGGGTGGAATTTCAAGATGGATCGACAGCTGCCCTCGTTCACTGAGAACGAGAGCAGTCAATGACTTGTGTTACTATCATCTCTGCAATGACAGCCTACCTCCTGGCACTGTGAAGCTCTAGGCTCAGCCCTGATCGCCTTTGCGGCCTGCTTACTATCTGAGAGACAAGAACCTCTGCTGCTGCTACTGCACCACCTCCACCCTCCACCACAGCTGCCTCCCAGACAAGTCTCAGTCACTCCTTGTATTCTCACGTGCTAAAGAATGTCGCCTGCCCACTCTCCTCGCTGGCCGCCCACCCAGCAGAACTGGCTTTAGGAAGGACTTAGCACCGACTCAAGTTCCCTGGGCTTTGAGAGCAGGTGGAAAGTCAGGTGACCAGGTATCACAGAGGTGCTGGGCAGCCATGGGAGGTGGCCTGTGCAGATCACGTGTGCCACAGTCATGAGGCAGAACCACCAAGGACAGCTTCCGGCAGTGTTTTCTTAGCACCATTCCACCTCCTCACCCCTCCCTGGCCCAGCTGGCCAAGGAGAAACACAATGTTGGAACTATGTTGGTATTTCTAGCAAGCCTCTTCTCCATGCCCCCACTCCCCCCAATTGCCTTGAAGTCTCTGTTCTTTGTCAGAGACCGCAAAGACTCATGATTTTGTTGTTCTGGTTTTTTTCGTCATTCTGTTGTGATACTAAGAAACAATGAAAAATTAAAATGCTTATGTTGTTATATTTTAAAAATGCATAAATATGAAAAGACTTTTTAAGTTTATATCATGGGGCTTATAGCATATGTAGACATAAAATATAAGAAAACAAGAGTACAAAGGGTGGGAGAAAAGTAAATGGAATACTGCTGTGTATGGTCGTATACTGTTCACAAATTAGTATAATATCATTTGAAAGTAGATAGCAATAACTTAAAGATACAGCATAACATCTATACTAACCGCTAAAAGTAACACAAAGAGGTATGATTAAAGAGTTAACAAAGAAGCTAAAACAGAATATTAAAAATTTATGTGACTTATTCATAAAAAGGCAAGAAATATGGACAAAGAGGAAAGAAATATCAAAATGCTGGACTTAAACATAAACCCATCAATAACTGCATTAAATAAATGTAAAAGGACCAAATAGAGAGATAAACTAAGTTCATGAAATAGAAGACACAATTTTGTTAAGCTGTATTTTTCTCGCAATTGATCTATAGATACGATGGATATAGAACCATCATAAGGTCAATCAAAAGAAATCCTAGCAGGGTTTCTTTTTATCTTGTAAAATACTGACAAGCTGATTCTAATATTTAAATGGCATACAGATGCTAGTTTCTAAATACTTTTCACTACTAAAAGGAGCCAGGGCCCCTAGAGAAATAACTGATTTCAGGGCTAGATAAGGGAATATACAAGATAAGCCTGGAACATCATGTTGTATCAGAAAGTAAGGAAGTGCTCAAAACATGAAGGGGGCATGTCAAAAGGACAAAAGAACCAGTTTAAAGGAACTCTTGCAGACCAAATGTGAGATAAATAGAGAGAGCAAATAAAGATTAACAATTTATAACCCACAGAGTAAAAGAGTTATCACATGCATGATATTAATATAATGAACAAACAAATAATAAGGGGAAAGAAAAGCTCTTTACAGTGGAATGCCAACTAATAAATGGAGAATTTTTTTTTTTAATCACCATTTGGCAACCATAATGGTAATGACTGTTTTCAACAAGAATCATCAATGGATTTTAAAACTAATGAGCAAAAATAAAATAAGAAAGAGGATGTTTGGGTAATCTCCAAATATCCCCCTACAAAATACTCATTAATTACAAAGGGGAAAATATTTAGTCTACAGCTCTCTCCAAATTAACCTATATTGGTTTAAAAAACAGAGGATCTATTGATCCACCTAATCTTCACACAGGGTCACCCTAAGGGAGTTAATTTTTTTAATATGCACTTGGACAATGATGTATATCATGGGGTGCCTATAAATGAGTTTCATTTATTCATTCAGCAAATACTTTCTGAGAACCTACTGCACTAGGAAACACTGTGGACAGCTGGACAGGAGGCTGCTCTCTGGCTAACAACTGAGTGAAGAGGCAGGCCCACTGGAGCTCTTAGAGGGCACTTGCAGGGAACCTCTGGGAGCCCACAGAATGAGTACATGATCTAGATTTAGGGGGTCAAAGAAATAAAAAATAATTTTAAGAAGTACAGTGAAGGAACCTAGCAAGCACCTCCTTAACCAAGTAATCAAAGTTACCCTCATTAGTAACTGGACAAATTGACATCATGTACTTCCTATATGATACACACAAAGAAAGGACAAAATTACACTTCCAGTGTTGCTGTCAAATTGAAAATCCTATCTTGAACAAGGGCTAATCTTTAAAATATATAAAGAACACTCAGAAATGAATAAGGAAAAAAACAATAACTTCCCTGAGTCCCAGGCCCCTCCTTCACAAACAAACAAACAAAACAAAACAACAAAACCCAAAAAACTGGTATAGGATAAGAAGGGTTCCTGACAATATATCCTACCTCTTCCATAAGAGAAAAGTTAACGAAAACTACAGGGAGCTACTCCCTTACTCTTCCCTGATTGATCAACATCCTTAAGTTTGATACTTTACTCTGTAAGTGAAGCTCTGCTAAAACCAATACTCCCAAGCATTGCTGGGAAATATAAATTGCTATAGCCCCATGGAAGACAACTGTGAAAGAATTATCAATATTGCAAGTAAATATACTCTTTGAAAAAGAAATTTCACTTCTTGATATCTTTGTTCACATAAAAAAATGACATTGTTCAAAGTTATTCTTGCAGTGCCATGTGCAATAGAAACAGTCCATCCATATGAGATTGGTAAAGTTGATATGAAAACCTCTCTAAGATCAACTGAAAGTGAAACAAGCAAGGTATAGAATAGCATCTACAGTATACGCTGTCTTGTATATTATGTTGCTGTTATTTAAAGGAGAGGGAGAAGGAAAATGTACCTTTGTATTTGCTTGAATACACATGAAGAAAATCTGTAAAGATACATAAGAAATGAATAATAGTGTTACCTGTGTTGAGAATTCATGAGGGGACAGTGGACTGGGGAATGGGATGGAGAATAGAATTTTCCCTGGGTACCTTTATAATCGCCTTAACTTAGCTAGAACAATCATCATCATTACCAGCACCACAATCTCCTGCATCGACTAGGTAAAAGGCTTCCAGATACAAAACAGGGCACTTCAAGATGTACTTTTAGAACAACTGTTCATCACCTGCCTGTGCATATCTTATAGTATAAATAACAGGGAAACTTTAGGAATGAGATTAAGAACAAATCTGAAACAGTGAGATCTTTTGGCCCATGAAGCAGTTTCTCAAGGGAAAAGGAAGGAATCCCCAAGTTGGACTCCTTGTGTGAAGTGGATTGGGCAGAATGCTGAGCAGTGTGCCCAGGAGCAATCACACCTTGGCTCCTGTAAGGAGGAATAAATAATCCAATGAATCTTTTCCATTCCCAATTTCTGCAGATCCATGACCACACACTTATGTGAACTGGTAAAATAAGAAACTGTGAATAAAGGCCCAGGGGTAACAACAGACATGCATTATTTCACATGGATAACAACAAACAATAAAACTTTCAAAACAGAAATTTAAGTGATAAAGATTATTTCTATCATATACCCCACATGAGTTAAACATTAATATAATAGTCGTTCTCTTAAAATCCCTTCCCAAACCAGCATCTGTTAGAGGAAGAAAACTTAAGAAATTTTATTAAAGAAAATATTTCTCAAAATCAAATTTTATTTTTAGATTTAATTAATTACAAAATTTGCACCTTATGAAATAGGAATCCTTTATCTTATTGGGAATAACAATAGTAAGAAAATTTGTTTGCTTTCTTTCAGGAATGAGAGAAAGTCTAGGTAATTTAAATAAAAAGCACATTCAAAACATCCATTAAAACTCTGTTTGCTGCTGAGGAACCAAGATGTAACAAAACGTGAATAAGTTGTTTGAAGAATACCAATACACAGAAATAGAATGATGAAAAAGAAATCAACTTGGCTATATTAAGAGAAACAAAAAAGTAGATTTAATTATAAAATACCTTTTTAAAAATTATTTAAGAAAGCACATGTAGTTCTATCAGCTTAGAGTTTACACTTTCTTGAAAAGGTCACCATCTCCCCATTCTGAGCAAGCTATGGACATTTGATTCCATTGTCAAGAGACAATACTCGGGGCCGGCTCGATAGCCCAGTGGATAGGGCACCGGCATACCACATGGGAGGCCCTGGGTTCGATTCCCGGGGACCTCTCCTAGCGGGCAGACCACCTTGAGAATGGCAAGCCGCCATGGGCGGGCCGGAGCCGCCGTGGGCAGGGCAAGAAGCTGCCACGGACAGGGCAAGAGCCGCCACGGGCAGGGCAGGTCGCCCACAGATGGAGAGCAGCCAGCCACCCGCGAACTGAAGCAAGCGCCGGCCGTGAACGGACGCAGAGACTGCCCACAAGCGGGGAAAGCCGCGCCTGCGCAGTGACCACTCTCGGCGCTCGCCGCAGCGGGGGGAAGGGGAGATATGTAATAAAATAAATAAATCTTTAAAAAAAAAAAAAAAAAAAAAAGAGACAATACTCATGAAGACAAGATCATGTTGCTGGTCACAAGAACAGGTGGGGAGAAAATGAAGAAAGAAGACTACAGATCCAGCTTCACCCTTAGAACAATAATTAAGAAAGCATGATCTGGTGATGGTGGATCAACAGTCATGCTCACAAAGGAGAGTTGACATGTAAAAATCACGTGCAAGTATCCTTCTACTATGCCACATGTAATGGCTAGCAATTCAATTCCATTCCTTTTTTAATGGGTTGTTGAGTGGGAGGTCACAGATATAACTGCAAATACAAATCTCTGATTTATCTAGGACAAGTAAAAAAGTATATTAAAAAAGAAAGAATTCCAGGGAACATTGACAAATATATACTTTGCTACTTAACTTTGAGGCTAGGTAGTCACAGTATATGTGTAAGATAGCATTCAGGATATAAGATGATAGAAATTGAAGTAAATATCTACTTTCAAGGTTCACACATACAAACTGTGTTGAACTCTACTCTAAACATATGTATTATTCCTTTTAAGAAAGACCTACATTTTCATTTAGGACATAATTTTAGGGGAAAAAAAAGATGCTCATAATCCCAAACAGGAAAACTATTTTACTACTCAATTTAAAAGTAAATATGAGAATTTTGGTGTAAAAGTTTTAGAATTGTAAAAAAACAAACAAAAAACAAAAACAAAAACAAAAAAACAGCTAGCAAAAATAGTTTTTACCTTCCATTTTACTATTTACTTACAAATCAAAGTATGTCAGAATATTGACCAAAAGGGGAAATAATTTAGGCTGTGATACCTCATTTCTTACTTCTTTTCTTCTCTCTCTCTCTTTTTAAAATACCTTTTAAGGGAAGCAGCTGTGGCTCAATTGGTTGGGCTCCCTTTTACCATATGGGAGGCCCCAGTTCAATTCCAGGGGCCTCCTGCTGAAGACAAGCCGGCCCATGCTGTGGGGTGAGCTGACTCAGCAAGATGAGGCAACAAAGGGAGACAAGCAGACACAGAAAAACGCACAGCAAATGGACACAGCAGGCACAAGCAGCAAGGGGGGGATAAATAAATAAATAAAAATAAGTCTTAAAAAAAAAATACCTTTTAAGGGATCCTAACCTAGGAATTGCCTTGAGAGAGGAAAAAAGATTTAAAGTGATTAAAATAGCATGTGGGGAGTGGGTGTAGCTCAGTGGTTGAGCACCTGCTTCCCATGTACAAGGTCCCAGTTTCATTTTTCCAGTACTTCTTCAAATAAATAAATAAGTAAATAAATAAAATAGTTAATCATGAAAGGCTAGAAACTGAAAATGTTATAAAGACAATTTTTAAATTACCACTAGTTTTTAGAAGAAAATCTATTAATAAACTATTTATGCATCCATTTCTTCACTCATTTAATAAAATTTTATTAAGTTTCATTGTGCTATTAATAAAACATGAGACATGGTTCCTGGACTGAGGTCTTCGATGATACCCAGGGGGGCAGGCATGAAAACAAATAATTACAGTAAGTACAAGCTTGACGTACTACAAAATGAAAGTTTATATTGGTATACAGAGGAAGGACGAGAGGACCTAACCTGGCTTGACCAAATCAAGAATGGTTTTACAAAGGAAAAGTTGCTTGACCTGGGGCTTAACTGATGAGTAGTTTACCAAACAGGAAAAGGGGAGGGGGGAAGCATTCCAGGACAAGGAAATAACATATGTAAAATTATTAAGGCTTGAAACATGATGCAGGACACCATAAACCAGGATATTTTGACATTTCTAGGCAAAGGTTGCAGGGAAAAAGTTACATAGAAGGGAAAGGCCCATCACAGGAGCCTTGTAAGGCATGCTAAGGAGTTCAGAGATGACCTGAACTCAGCACACTCAGATATCTGCAAGAGTTGGGCCAACAAGAGTATCGAAATGGCAAGTGATTATGGGAACCAGGACAAAATAAGTTCTGTCGAGTGAGTAGGCATCACTAGGCTGCAGCTGTTTCCAAGTTTTCCAGATTTTTCTAGAATTTCAGGGGAAATCTGAAATTTGGATTTTTTAAAAGGTGAAATCTCTCAATGTTGTAATGTTGGCAACCAATTTTAATGTATTATAAATACTGAACAGCCTGCACTACATCAATAAACTGCAACTTTGTGAACTACAGGCACTGGGAAGTCACAAAAAATAATAGTTTGATCTACTCAGATTTACATTTTTAGAACATTCCCTCTAGACTCAAAGTGGAAAACAGATAAGAAGAGGACTAGACAGAACACAGAAACCTCAGGCTTGTTCTCAAATATCTAGAGATAGACCATGTGGTCCTCAATTAAATATGGGGATGAAAGGAAGAGATATAGTGGAAGTAGAATCCATGGGACTTGGTGACAATTGGATGTGGGGTCAAGACAAAGAAACAAGCAAGGAAGTCTTCCAGGTTTCTCATGTGGGTAACTGAGCAGATGGCGTATAAACCAGCATAACCAACATATGTGTGAACCAGCAAAATGAATGCAGGAAGCAGAACACGTTTTAGAAGGAAGGTAAGTTTAATGAATTCAGGTTGAATCATTGTGCATTTGAATCTCAGTAATACTGGGATATGTGCAATGGACAGCTAATAAAAATGGCATAGAATGTAACATGGCAGTCTGGGCTAGAGCTATGATTTCAAATTTGTCAAAGTATAGGTGGAAGCCATGGGCATACATTAACATACATACAGGTGAGAATACAGAGATAAATCAAAAGAACAGTAACCTGAGCGATACTAACATTTGCAAGAGACAGAAAAAGAATCCAGTGAAGGAGATGGAGCTCAGAGAGCCAGAAAGAAACCAGCATGGTTTTAAGAAGATGGGAGTGAATCAAGTGCGACGTAAAAGATGAGTTAAGATAAAGTCTGGAAAGGGATCTGACTATGTCTGATGGCAAAGCCCCAAAACGTGTGTAACTAACAGAGGCGTTATGCCACACTTAGGGATGTGCATGTTGGGGGTTGTGGGAGGGGTGGGGGATGGCATATGGGTACTCCTGGAATCTCTGTGTAACATGTGTGTAATCAATGAATCCTAAAAATGTACATAGATATATAAAAAATAAATAAAAAATTTAA
>PVKH010028219.1:0-12883 GCA_004027955.1 Chaetophractus vellerosus
AGATAGTGAAACATAGCTAGTAAACATTGGCAATGATTTACAGTGTGGTTCACATTTTAGACCGTACAATTTTATACATTTTGATGATATTTATCATGTCCTGTGTCCATCACTGTAAGGTAATGGAAAACATTTCCACTGTCCACTAAATACCCCGTTTGATCTCTTCTGTTCCTCCCTTCCCATCCCCCCAGGGCCATGACGACCCCCTGGCTTGACTCATTGGATGACAAGATTCATAGTTACATGCAACAATAGGTCTTGGCACACTGGTTTGTCCTCCCCTATTAGGAACCGCCCTTGCTCTTGAGAGACCCCCCCGCCTATCTATTTCTGATCCAATCGGTCCTCCCAAAGATGGGAGTCCATCTCCTTCCCGCTCATTCTGTGGGTCTCCACCCACTGATAAAACACATTATGACAGGATGAACACTCACACACTCCCTAGAAGCCTGCTCCAGGTGTGCCCTGTCCCGAATGCCACCCCCCAACCAACAGCCTAAACCAGTGATACTTCCTTGTCATATTGCCATAATAGCATTCCCACCTCTGTACTTTCAGCCTCATACCCACAAATCCCAAGTGTTCAACTGGTCCCTTTCCCATCTCTCCCCCTGGTAACCTAGGTATTTCTAACCCACCCTCCCCAATCTACCCACCTGTCAACCCTGCACCACCAAACCCAATAATATCACTACCCACCTGTCCTATCCCTTCAATACACAACTACACTCTATCTCTTTACCACAGATTACATCCGTATGGGTGATGGCTCACAACTTTCTTTTCTCTGTCTCTTTCTTGTAAACCTATCTTTCAGACAATAGCTCTCTGAGACTGCTCGATTTCCTTAATTCATGTCAGTGAGGTCATGTACTGTTCATCCTTCAATGCCTGGCTTGCTTCACTCAACATAAGGTCTTCAAGATTCATCCATGTTATCCCATGTGTTAGCACTTTATTCCTTCTTACAGCTGACTAATATTCCATTGTATGTATGGACCACATTTTGTTTATCCATTCATCTATTGATGGGCACCTGGGTTGATTCCAAATTTTGGCAATAGTGAACAATGCCACTATGAACATTGGTGTGCATATATCTGTTTGTGTCTTTGCTTTCAATTCTTCTGGGAATAAATCCCGAAGTAGAATTGCTGGATCATACAGAAGATCTATAGTTAGTTTTTTGAGGAACCGCCAAACTGTCTTCCACAGTGGCTGGACCATTCCACAATCCCACCAGCAATAGATGAGGGTTCCCATTCCTCCACATCCTTGCCAACACTTACAGTTCGCTGTTTTTTAATAGCTGCCAGCCTAATGGGTGTAAGATGGTATCTCATTGTAGTTTTGATTTGCATTTCCCTAATAGCTAGAGATGTTGGGCATTTTTTCATGTGCTTTTTAGCCATTTGTATTTCTTCCTTGGAGAAGTGTCTTTTCAGGTCACTTGCCCATTTTTTAAATGGGTTGTTTGTCTTTTTATTTTTAAGGTGTAGGAATTCTTTATATATGCAGGATATTAGGTTCTATCAGATATATGGTTGCCAAATATTTTCTCCCATTGTGTAGGCTGCCTTTTTATTTTCTTGATAATGTCCTTTGACATGCAAAAGTTTTTAATTTTGAGGAGATCCCATTTATCTATTTTTCCTTTTGCTGCTCGTGTGAAGTTCATGAAACCATTTCCTGTTACAAGGGCCTGTAGATGCTTCCCTACATTATCTTCCAAGGTCTTTATGGTCTTGGCTCTTATATTTAGATCTTTGATCCATCTTGAGTTGATTTTTGTATAAGGTATGGGATGGTGTTCCTCTCTCATTCTTTTGCATATAGATATCCAGTTCTCCAAGCACCACTTGTTGAAGAGGCCATTCTCTCCCAACTGAGTGGGCTTGGTGGCCTTGTTGAATATCAGATGACTGTATATGCGAGGATTTATATCAGAACTTTCAATTCAGTTCCATTGGTCAGTATGTCTATCCTTGTGTCAATAGCATGCAATTTTCACCACTGTAGCTTTGTAGTATGTTTTAAAGTCAGGTAGTGTGATACTTCCAACTTGACTTTTCTTTTTCAGTATGTCTTTGGCGATTTGGGGCCTCTTACCCTTCCAAATAAATTTCATAGTTAGTTTTTCCAATTCCTTAAAAATACAGTGTTCATTTTTCTTGGGATTGCATTAAATCTGTAGATTAGTTTGGGTAGGAGAGACATCTTGATTATGTTTAGTCTTCCTATCCATGAACAGGGAATATTCTTCCATTTATTTAAGTCTTCTTTGATTTCCTTTAACAGTGTTGTGTAGTTTTCTGTATATAAGTCCTTTACATCTTTAGTTAAATTTATTTTTAGGTATTTGATTCTTTTAGTTACTATTGTAAATGGTATTTTTTGCTTGATTTCCTCCTCAGACTGCTCATTATTGGTGTACAGAAATGCTACTGATTTTTGAGCATTGATCTTATAGCCTGTGACATTACTGAACTCCTTTATAAGTTCTAGAAGCTTTGTTGTAGATTTCTCAGGGCTTTCTACGTATAGGATCATGTCATCTGCAAATAATGAAATTTTACTTTTCCTTTTCCAATTTGGATGCCTTTCATATCTTTTTCTTGCCTCAGTGATTGAGCAAGTACTTCTAAGACAGTGTTAAATAGGAGTGGTGGTAGTGGGCATCCTTGTCTTGTCCCGATCTCAGAGGGAAGGCTTTTAGGATTTCACCATTGAAAATGATGTTAGCTTTGGGATTTTCATATATTCCCTTTATCATGGTCAGAAAGTTTCCTTCTATTCCTATCTTTTGCAGTGTTTTTTTTTTTAATCAGGAAAGGGTGCTGTATTTTGTCAAATGCTTTTTCTGCATCTATAGAGATGACATGTGATTTTTTTCTTTCAATCTGTTTATGTGGTGTATTACATTGATTGATTTTCTTATGTTGAACCATCCTTGCATACCCAGGATGAAACCCACTTGGTCATGGTGTGTAATTCTTTTGATATGTTGTTGAATGTGATTAGCAACTATTTTGTTGAGGATTTTAGCATCTTGGTTCATTAGAGAGATTTGTCTGTAATTTTCCTTTCTTGTGGCTTCTTTGCTTGGCTTTGGTATTCGGGTAATGTTGGCATCATAGAATGAGTTAGGCAATGTTCCTTCTACTTCTATTTTTTGGAAGAGCTTAAGCAGGATTGGTGTTAGCTCTTTCTGGAATGTTTGGTCGCATTCACCTTTGAAGCCGTCTGGTCCTGGTCTCTTCTTTGTTGGGAGGTTTTTGATGACTTGGTCTATCTCTTTACTTGTAATTGGACTGTTGAGTTAATCAATTTCTTCTTTCAGTGTCGGCTTCTTGTGAGTTTCTAAGAATTTGTCCATTTCCTCTAAATAATCATTCCTGTTGGCATATAATTTTTCAAAGTATCCTCTTAAGATACTCTATTTCTGTGGGGTCAATAATGATATCCCCTTCCTCATTCCTTATTTTGTGTATTTGAATCTACTCTCTCTTTTTCTTTGTTAGTCTGGCTAAGGGTTTGTCAATTTAATTTATCTTCTTGAAGAACCACCTTTTGGTTTTGTTTATTTTTTCTAGTGCTTTCTTATTTTCTATTTCATTTAGTTCTGCTCTAATCTTTGTTATTTCCTTCTTTCTACTCCCTTTGGGGTTACTTTCTTGTTGTTTTTCCAATTCCTCCAGGTGTGCTGTTAGGTCTTCAATTTTAGCTCTTTCTTCTTTTTTAATATGTGCATTTATGGCTATAAATTTCCCTCTCAGTACAGGTTTGGCTGTATCTCATAGGTTTTGGTATGTTGTGTTGTCATTTTCATTCATTTCAAGGTTGTTACTGATTTCCTTTGAGATTTCCTCCTTGACCCAGTATTTGTTTTTTTTTAACTTCCATATCTTTGTGCCTAATCTGGTTCTCTGGCCTTTAGTGATTTCCAATTTCATTCCATTGTGGTTCAGAGAAATTACTTTGTATAATCCCAGTCTTTCTGAATTCATTGAGAGTTGTTCTGTGGACTAGCATGTGGTCTGTCTTGGAGTATGATCCACGTGCACTCGAGAAGAATGTATATCCTGCTGTATTTGGGTGTAGCACTCTTTATATGTCTACTAGGTCCAGCTCCTCTAATGTATTATTCAGAGTCTTTGTTTCTTTATTGATTCTCTGTCTAGATGTTCTGTCTAATGGTGATAATGGTGTATTAAAGTCCTCCACTATAATTGTAGAAGCATTTATGTCTCCACTTGGTTTTTCCAGTGTTTGCCTCATGTATTTTGAGGTGCCCTGATTAGGTGCATAAATGTTTATGATTGTTCTTTCTTCTTGAAAGATTACCCTTTTACTAATATATAGTGTCCATCTTTGTCTCTTACAATAGTTTTGCATTTAAAGTCTATTTTGTCTGACATTATGATAGCTACTCCCGCCCTTTTTTGGTTATTGTTTTCTTATAAAATTGTTTTCCAGCCATTCATTTTCAACCTCCTTGAATCCCTGGGTCTAAGGTGGGTTTCTTGTAGGCAACATATAGATGGATCATATTTCCTTATCCATTCTGCCAATCTGTCTCTTGACTGGTGAGTTTAATTCATTAACATTCAGTGTTACTCAACGAATTTCTTACATCAGCCATAATTTTCTTTCGGTTTATGTATGTCATATGTTGTTTTTATTTCTCTTTTTGTCTTTTTAGTTGTTCTTACACTCTCCTCCAACTCTCTCTCTCCTGTTTTTTCCTTTCAACCTGTAGAACTTCCTTTATTATTTCTTGAAGTGCAGGTTTCTTATTGGCATACTCTCTTAATTTCTGTTTATCTGTGAATATTTTGAACTCTCCATCATTTTTGAATGCCAGCTTTGCTGGATAGAGAATTTGTGGCTGGAAGTTTTTATCTTTTAGTACCTTGAGTATGTCATACCACTGTCTTCTTGCCTCCATGGTTTCAGCTGAGAAATCAGCATTTAATCTTAATGTGCTTCCCTTGTATGTGATGGTTTTCTTTTCTCTTGCTGCTTGGGTATTTTCTTTTTCTTGAGCATTGGACATTTTGACAAGTATATGTCTTAGAGTAGGCTTGTTGGGATTTATACTGTTTGGGGTGTTCTGTGCTTCCTGGACATGTACATCCATCTCCCTCAATAGGGTTGGGAAGTTTTCAGCCATTATTTCCCTCAACACTCCGTCTGTTCCCTTTCCCTTCTCTTCTCCTTCTGGAATGCCTAGAATGCATATGTTTGTGCATTTTGTGGTTTTGGTTAAAGTTAAATCCCTAAGTCTCTGCTGGATTTTTTCTATCTTTTTATCTATCTGTTCTACTATCTGTTTGATTTCAGATGTACTGTCTTCCACATCTCTAATTCTTTCTTCTACCTGTTCAAATCTGCTGTTATGTGCTTCCAGAGTCTTTTTGATTTCTTGGCTTGTGCCATTCATCCCTATCATATCCACTACCTTTTTATGTATGTTTACAATTTCTTCAGTATGTTCTCCCAGTGTCTTCTTAATATCCTTAATCTCCTCCTTCACTTCATTAGGTTGGTCCATTATATTTGTTTGGACAACTTTGATTAGTTGTTCAATGTTCTGAATCTCTTCCTGGTTTTTAGTTTGTTCATTGGACTGGTCCATGTCTTCCTGTTTCTCAGTATGGTTTGTAATTTTTTGTTGCCCTCTGGTCATCATTTTATCTTGATGGGTTTATTCAGTTGATAAGCTTTTCTCTCTGCTCTAGAGTTTTATGTAGCTGGTGATCCTGTGTGTGTGTTAAGTTTTGTCTTTGACACTTTGTTCTTCTTGTTCTATTTCCTTACTGTTTTCTATATTCTGGTTTTATCTTGAGCAATCCACCTCCCTGTCCAGCTCCCTCCAGATCGATGTCCCAAAGGCTCTTGCTCCATGGGCTCGCAGAACAGCCCACTTGGGCAGGATCCTGTCCCCAGTGAACCATTCTCTGTGAGAGAGATGGTGAGTGCCCACCTAAACTGACACCATTTTGGCCTCTGGATCCCAGAACATATTTTTAATAGCTTCTTTTTCTGCGACGTCCAATATCTGGCCTTTCCAAAGATAATTTCTATTGACTGCTTTTTTTCCTTGTGTATAAGTCACACTTTTCTGTTTCTTTACATGTCTTAGACTCTTTTGTTGAAACCTGTATATTTTAGCTAATACATTGTAGAATCTCTGATTCTGATTTCCTTCTTCAGGGTTTATTTTTATTGCTTTTTTGCTGGTTTATTTGTTTGTATTGTGAATTGCCTGGACTAATTCTGTAGAATTTGTCACCTTACAGACCATAACCACTGATGTGTCTGCTTAGTTTTTTTTTTTTAATCAACTTTGGGGCCCTAGAGTTGTCCAGTGGGAAGACAGCATGATCATATTTGGTGACCCTAAAAAGACATTTCAGCAAACAGTAATGGAAATAGAAAAGAACCTACTTTGTCATATTTTGACAGTGCAGGATAGGGTATAGTACGTACTGTGTAAAGTAAAAGGATTTAAAATCAATTCTTCTAAAGCAAAGATGCCAGGGAGCTGGCCTAAAAATAGTTTTCATATGTTTGAAGTATTAATTAGCGGAAGAGAAGAGCCACTTTTTACCTTTTCCAAAGAGAGCAGAAAATTTAGAAATGGCTATGGCAGTGGTGGTTATGTTGAATTTAAGGCAATATTTCCTGACTCCTCCCAAACAACAAATCCAATTACCTAGATGAATCTTCTTTCCTCAAGATTTTTAAGAGAAATATAGATGGCTGCCTCTGTCAATAGGCATGCTCAGGCCCCAGTTACTGGTCTTATAAAGTTTGAACCATTTGTAAATAGGACCTTTGACAATATTTGTAGTTGAGGGGTGTCCAAACTGAACAAGGGTGAGCCTTAATCCAATATAGCTGAAGTCCTTTAAACAAAGGAAATTAGACACAGGGCGGAAGCCATTGGAAGCAGCCAGAAGCTGGAAGTCATCCGAACCTGGGAGAGAATGGAGAATGCACCTCCAGAAAAGCCAAGGACCCAAGAATTGCTCGCAGCCAATCCCAGGCCATCACGCCTTTGGGGAGAAAGCATCATCTTGCTGATGTTTTAAGTTTGTACTTCTCCTAGCATCAAAACTGTGAAGCGATAAATTCTGTTGTTTACACCAACCTATTGTAAGGTATTTGTTTTAACAGCCTGTGAAACTACAACAGTTTTTAGTGCTGAAAAGTGGAGTGCTGCTATGACAAATACCCAAAAATATGGAAATGGCTTTGGAATTGGGTAATAGGTATAGACTGGAAGAATAGTGGGATGTTTAATAGAAAAAGCCTAGATGGTTTTGAAGAGACGCTTGGGAGAGATACAGATGATAAAGTTACTTTTGCTGAGACCTTAGAAAGAAATGATGAATGTGTTGCTAGAAATTAGAGGAAGAGCAATCTGTGTTACAAAATGGCAGAGAACTTGTTGAAATTGTGTTCTGATGTTGGATGGAAGGCAGAACTTAAAAAACGATGAACTTGGATATTTAGCTGAGGAGATTTCCAAGCTAAGTGTGGAAGGTGCACGCTGGCTTCCCCATATAGCTTATAGTAAGATGCAAGAGGAAAGGGATAACCTGAGAACTGAACCCTTAAACACACAGAAAAACTCAGAAATTGATGGTTTGGAAACTTCTGAGCCTATCCACACAGTGTGCTGTGAGACTAGGGGCAGAAGTAGCTCTATCAGGGACCTCCCCAAGCTTCCAGTAAGCAAGTCTCCAGAGAACAGGGTTCCATGTGAGGGTTTAATTGTACAACCCTTTACTAAAGAGGATATAGCTAAGCATGGATACAGCCAGTCATTTCAGTAGAAGTCAAGGAGGGAAAGTTATTCAGGAAGGATCTTTGGAAATTTCTATTGTTTGATGGTTGGTGTCCCCCTGGAACTGTCTGCAAAATTTGTTTGAACAGAAGCAATGCCAACCTAGATTGAAAGGGAGAGAGAAGGGATGAATTGAAGGAAGAATGACTTCAAAGGCAGAACCATGGAAGCGAAGGTCTGGACCGGAAAGATCTCCTTGGGCCAAGAACATGGGCCCACCCAAATGTGTGGAAAGGTCCAGTCTGCCCCTGTGCTTAAAGGGGTGGAGCTTGCACCCCACTGTTAGGGCACCACCCCAATGCTGGGAGATGGTGAGGTCTGTGCCCCAGTGTTGGATGCTGGGATGGGGGGGGGGAGGGGCTCACACCCCAGTGTTAGGGAAAGCATGGCCTTTCTTCCTCTGGAATGGCAATGCTTATCCTATGCCTAACCCACCATTGTATTTTGGAAGCAGATAACTTGTTTTCTAGGATTCACAGGTCTGTTGGAAAGGAATTTTGCTCCAGGATAGACCAGACCCAAAAACAGTTTTGATGAGACCTTGTGTTTAGCATTGTTCTAAAGTGGCTTAAGGCTTTTGGGATGTTGTGATGGAATGAATTTATTTTTCATGTAGAAAGAACATGTCTTTTTGGATTCTAGAGGGTGGACTGGTAGAGATCAACTGTCCTATTTACAAATGGTTCAAACTTTACAAGACCAGTAGCTGGGGCCTGAGCATGCCTATTGTGGGTCATAATTTAATCCCCAACAGCTTGAAAATTCAATTTTTGTCTTTCTAGTTCATACCCCTGCTCCTGTGGGTATGAACCATTTGTAAAGAGGGCCTTGAAGATGTTACTAGTTACTGTGTGCCCAAACTGACACCACCATGTGCATCGCTGTGTGACAGAAAAGCCCAGGACCAAGGATCACTGGCAACCCGTCCCAGAACGCCACAGTCTTTGGGGACAAAGCATCACCTTGCTGACGACTCAATTTTTAACTTCTCCTAGGCAAAACCGTGAGCCCATGAATTTCCATTTTTTAAGCCAATCTATTGTATGGTATTTGTTTTAGCTGCTGGAAAACTAAAACACAAGACTACCAAGGAAATCAGGCCCTCATAAACTAGTAGTGTTTGTGAGAATGTTTTGCAAACAGAAAAGCATCTAAGTATACCAATGGATACAATTAGGTGGACAAAAAAATGAATGGTAAGGAAATTACTTGTCAAATCTAAGTATAAATTCCTCTTATTAGGTGGTCTTTTAGTTTTGTTGCCCATTTTACTCTATTCTTGCAAGGGGGCCAAGAATGCATGTACAAATAGAATGTTAGCATGACCAGATTTTCAATGATCTGTATTATAACTTAAACTGGAGTTAAGATTTTTCTAAATTTTCAAAAATTTTCTGCCTAATTCTAAATGGATATAGGGAAAGTTGTGTTTGGAAAAGTTAATCATAGATTCCCTGAGAAAATGTAAAGATGTACAATTTGGAGGTCCATAGAGCCCTTCATTTCAGTCTCTGGAGCTTTCTGTATGGAATACTGATGTGAAAAACATGGCCTTTTATAAAGTTCATATCTAATGTGATTTAATTCAGAGAATCAGATATTGTTAGCAGGGAATAGGTAGAAAACCAGATGGTAGGAGTTCAAGTCAACTTGCAGTGATATTATTACAATTCTGAAAGTCTTGTTGTTGTTTTTTTCCAAAATACTTTTAAGTACCACTGCCCAAATAAATGATGTTGAAATTATTAGGAAATATATAGACCTGATAAGGTATTTTCCTTATTAATGTGGCACAGAAACTTGTATTAAGCTTAGTAGTTTGGCATACCAAGCCATTTCTTTAGATCATAATAATACATTGATCACCATTAAATGAATAACTTTGTTATTTGTTTTGCAGAGGGATTTTGAAGGTGGACGAGACCAAGATCATGGTCTCAGATAGTTTATGAATTATAAAGTCCTGTATTAACAATTATAAAGAAATAACCACTAAAGCTTGTTAGAAGATTCAAAATATTGATAAGCTTATAAGAAATGATTTTCTTAGGGTGAATTTTTTTTTAACTCTACTTGCACACTTCTCCCTCTTCAGCCCCTACTTCTTTTTCTCTGTCCTTTCTCCTTCTCTACCCACTCTATGCCTTGATATCAGTTATACTTTAACCCTCTCAGCCTGTCTTGTTTGCCCATTTTCGATAATCTTGGTTGGCTTAAACAACAAACACTTATTATCTCACAGTTTCAGAGGCTTGAAATCCAAAATTAAGGAGTCAGTAAGACTATGCTTTTTCCTGGCAGGGGGGTGGGGTGGTCCATGGATTTCTGGCCAACAGTTTGCCACGCTCCTTGGCTTCCTTGACTTGCACCTCCATCTCCCATCACATGGCCATCTCTCTTTTCTCCTGAAGGGTTTTTCTTCTGATTTTCTGATGACTTCCTTCTTTTTCCTCTGACTGTCATTTTCCTGCATGACCTTCTCTGACTGTCCAAATTTCTTCTGCCCATAAAAGACATCAGTGATCGATAAAGGTCCACACTAATTCAGTTGGCTGCACCTTAACCAAAAATATTGTTTTCCACTGCTACTTTGGCCAAAACAACTATGTCCTCAGTCAGACGAATGCGATGGTCATCGATACCGCAGAATTATTTGGATCTATTACAACATCTTATCTTCTACTTTATCTATCTAATTAATTTCAACTTTTCACTTTGTTTGTGTAGATCTGGCTACAGAAATACTAAAGGAAATATTTTATTTTCTTTTTGATCCATCCTTCCTTCTTTCCCTCTGCCCTCCCTTCCTCTCTTCCTTCTTCCTTTCCTCCCTCCTTTCCTGACTTTCTTCCGTTCTATTTCTTTCTGCCTTGCCTGAAATTGGACTGAGTGGTCCTTTTGTGTGTTAGTTCTCATTCTCCATCTTCATGAGGCCTCTTCATTTCAGTTTTACTTCCTCCTTGGGCTTTAGGTGAATACCAGAAGTCCCTAAAGTGTCAGCAAGGAGAACATGATGCTCTGATAGCAGATTCTTGTAGTGACAGAGCTGTTTGCCTCATGGAAGTGGAAAGACAGACCTTTATTATATATATTCATTCAGAGGTGCCAGACAAGGGGTGAGAGCCAAACATGGAGAGGGTGATGGTGCCCCAGGCACTAAAGTGGTTCCAAAATTTTGAATATCCTTTAACTTTTCATTATGGGGTAAGACTTGAAAAGTGTTGTAATAGGTTGTAGACATCAAAGACTCTAGAGTACAGAGGGCAGATAAAAGGGGCTCAGGCTCATGAAAGTTACTTTTAAGTGTACTCAATGTAATAAGACAAAATAGAATCTAGCATTATCCGCAATTAATTAATTAATATGTATCAAAAAATGCCTCCTTAAAAAAAAGTGCCTTCTAAAATGATTTGGAAAAAATAGATCTGTCTGACCCCTTTCAGGTCACTTAATCCAGTTGGTAGCAAAAAGCATATATTTAAACATTTTTTTGATATGATGGTTTTTGTTTTGTTTTGTGACAAAAAGAGAGAGGCTGACTTAATCTTACCCAAGTCCTCAAGAAAATTGAGGTGTTGGTTATTTCTGGGAATGAGAATACAGGATTACCACTACCGCCACCCCCCCAAGTAGCCAAGTAAATCTATTGACTTTGACCCACAGCCTTAAGCATTCTGGCCAGCCGCCCCTAGATACACACAGAGCAGTGAAAAGGACCTGGGGTCAGGAGGCAGGCAGGCATGGGTACTACTCATGCATATGTGATCATCGGCAAATTACTGAACTCGGTGGGTCCCAGTTTCAATATTTTTAAGAGGAAGGAAGAAGGGAGAGGGAGAGGCACGGAGAGAAGAAGAGGCAGGGCAGGAGAGAGGAAATGAAGGAGAAATCATAATGTTTACTGCCTAGATTGTTAAGCAATTTGGAAAAGAAAAGGCATAAAACGTGCTCAGTCACACCTTAGTGCTCAATAAGGCTTAATTATCATACGTAGTGAGGTTTGAATGAAATACTCAAAACACTATTTCTTTTTATATATTTTGGTATATTTTCTTGGGGTAAAAGATATTGGGGGATAGTCCACTAGTAAGAAAGGTGAACATTGTCATATCGGTCTGGAAAACTTGTCGGAGGAGGGATAGTGTGTTGTCATCAATGCTATAGAGAAGAGAGTAGGACTGGGGCTGGAGAAGGCCATCGCCCAGAAAGGACAGCTCGTGAATAATAGAACAAGTGCTTCACAGCTGCGCTCCAGTAACTGCGCTACGGTTTGCGTGCTTTTGGCAGTGGCAAATATGTTATATTTGTTGCACAACTTCTTGGTGGAAGAAGCATTCTCTTCTATGCCTTTTCTTTTTTTAGGTGATCTGTATCCAACGTGCTTAGCCTCATTCATATGCCACAGCTTTTTCATAATGATGCTAAAACAAAGCTAATTTTAGCTGGACAAGGATAACAGCCACTTACGGTTTGGCATTATAGTTGGCTGGGGAAAAGAGATCAAAAATGAATTCAAGAAAATTGAATGGATCGCAAACACTTTTTTTCTACATAATGAGCAAATTTACTATCTATGTGATAGTCTGCAAAGAAAAGAGAACCTCTTTTCCCAAATCTCTATGTTGAGGATTTTGTTTAATGACTCCATTTGATGTGTAGCTGAAGTGGCCAAACGTTATCTAACATTCATAATAATGCCATAGTACTTGTAGTATAAAAAGAAGAGCATGGACTTTGGAGTTCCAAGTCCAACTCTTTAGCTTTTCGACTACTCAACTGCCCAACCTGCCTTTGTTTCTTCATCTATAATATCGGGATAATAATACCTTCTTCAGTGGGGGTTGTAACAGTGGTTAAATGGTTGACAGTATAAGCTTAAAACAATGTCTACGGCATAAGAGTCATACAACCACACAATAAATAGTAATACCAATTTGCTTCCTAATACTCAACCTATTTCTTGGATTCTCATTAACCCTCATCTCTTTTTTTCCCCCTCTCATTTCTTTTAATAGCTTCAAATAG
>PVKH010028220.1:0-12879 GCA_004027955.1 Chaetophractus vellerosus
AAAAAAAAAAAAAAAAAAAAAAAAGAAAGAAAGAAAGGCCAAGAACCAAGGATTGCTAGCAGCCAGCCCCACAGCACCATCTTCAGGGAGACATCATCACCTTTCTGATGCCTCAATTTTGGACTTCTAGCTACAAAACTATGGGTCAATAAATTCCCAGAATTTAAGCCAGCCCATTAAATGGTATTTGTTTTAGCAGCTGGGATGCTAAGACAGCAGGCAATATTAAAATATTCATTTAAATTGAAGGGTAAAATGGAAGAATAAGGAGAAACAATAAGCATGAGTTAAAGTATAGGAGGAAATTATGGAAGGATGATGGAGTATGAAGGAATCAGTCCCTGGTAGAATCAGTCCCGCTACCAGACCAACTCTCAAACAGGCAGGAACTGTCTGAATCAACTATTTTGAAATTCTGGAGTCTAGTAGAACACTATGTAGCATCCAAGGAAGAGCAGAGGGAAGAGACTGGTAAATTGCAGTAAATACCAGTGAATACCACTCTCCAGTGCAGCAGCTTCCATTTCCTACCCTCTCCCCCCAGCCTCACAGCAGGCAACAGTGAGGTGCTGGTGTGGGATATAAAGACCTACTTGGCCAAGGGTGAGTGGCTTGATCACTATCACTGCTTTTTTTATTTAACATTTTTAATTATAGAAGCTGTAGGTTTTCAGAAAAATCATTTAAAAAGTACAGCGTTCAGTACAGTAGATGAAGATTGTGGTTAATATAAATACAGGAATATTCTACTACAAGGTGTTAAGAATATGTGATACATGGGAAAATATAACTAATGTAATTTATAGACTATAGTTAACAACACTGTTTTGTCACAAAAGCAACATTGGTGCTATATTAATGCTAAAGGTAAAAAAAAGAATATGGATATTAATTTTGTGAGATATGAATATGATTATTTTTCCTCTTCTTCATTTTTTTCATTGATAAGGAGACCTTGACTATGTCATTTAACTAATCTGTATTCATGTGTATATCTTTCTGAACACTGGAGGAACAACTGAGTTAGTACTTGGACTTAGCTGAGATAAAAGTGCCTGGACAGAACTTTTTTTTTTTTTTTTTTAAAGATTTATTTATTTTATTACATATCTCCCCTTACCCCCGCTGCGGCGACGCGCCGAGAGTGGTCACTGCGCAGGCGCGGCTTTCCCCGCTTGTGGGCGGTCTCTGCGTCCGTTCACGGCCGGCGCTTGTTTCAGTTCGCGGGTGGCTGGCTGCGCTCCATCCGCGGGCGACCTGGCCTGCCCGTGGCGGCTTTTGCCCTGTCCGTGGCAGCTTCTTGCCCTGCCCACGGCGGCTCCGGCCCGCCCATGGCGGCTTGCCATTCTCAAGGCGGTCTGCCCGCTAGGAGAGGTCCCCGGGAATCGAACCGAAGGCCTCCCATGTGGTATGCCGGCGCCCTATCCACTGGGCTATCGAGCCGGCCCCTGGACAGAACTTTTTAGGAGTAAAGCTTCCATAACTTGCCAAGCTGCCTTTTTCTGTTATTTTATTATTTTGAATTTGAAATAGTTATTTAAAAAATGCAGCATTCCCATACTTTCCTCCCCCTATTTTTAACTCTTTGCATTTGTGTGGTAACTTTTTTTACATTGATAAAAGAATATTACAATTGTACTATTAACTATAGTCCATAGTTTACATTACGATGTATTTTTCTCCAAAACCCATGCTATTATTAACACCTTGCATTAGTGAAGTACATTTGTTTTAATTCATGAAAGAACATTTTTATAACTGTACTACTAACTGTAGCTCACCCACTGTTTATAATAGGGTTCACTGTGTTGTACAGGACTATGTTTTACCTTTTAATTTTTATCCTAGTAACATATATGTGCCCTAAAAATTTCCCCTTTTAACCAGATTCATGTATAAAATTCTGTTAATTACACCTACAATGTTGTGCTACCATCACCACCATCCATTTCCAAAAATTTGCAATCAACTCAAATAGAAATCTGTGCAAATTTAGCATTAACTCCCCATTCTCTACTCCCATCCCAGCCCCTGGTAGCATGTATTCAGTTTTTTACTATATGAATTTACTTATTCTAATTATTTCATATCTATGAGATCATATAAATTTGCCCTTTTGTGTCTGGCTTATTTCACTCAACATAATGTCATCAAGGTTCATCCATTTTGTCACATGAGCCAGAACTTCATTCCTTTTTATGGCTGAATAATATTCTATTGTATGTATATACCACATTTTGTTTATCCGTTCATCGGTTGATGAATATTTGGGTTGCTTCCATCTTTTGGCAATTGTGAATAATGCTGCTATGAACACTTGTGTGCAAATATCTGTTCAAGTCCTCCCAATTCTTTGGGGGTATATACCTAGTAGAGGAATTGCCGGATCATATGTTAATTCTTACTTAACTTTCTTAGGAACTACCAAATTGTCTTCCTACATTTCCCAGCATGGCTTTTTTATTCCCTTCCCTTCCCTTTCATTCTTTTTCCATCCATTCATGAACAACTCAGTCTTAAAGCCAATAGGTTGGCAGAGCAAGGAAGGTGTCCATGTGGAGGAGTTGTCTGAAATGTGGTGTCAGAGCCCAAGCAGGTAAAGAGGATGACAGAGGTTGGGAAAATCTGGAATAGGGTGTCACAACCCACACAGATTGAGGGAGGCACACATGTGGAAAGGCAACCTGGCATGGGTATCAAAGCCTGAGCTGAGTGACGAATGCTTCACGTGGGGGAGGTGATGGAAACAGAGATGGTGCAATGGTCTCAAAATACCTCTCCACAAAATATTTATTGATAAAAAGGGGAAAAGAGTAACTTCAGTGGAGAAGCCTGGCAGATACCACCTTAATCAAGTGGCCAAAGTGAACATCATTTGTAATGAGACAACTCAAAATTGTGTGCCTCCTGGTAGGATGCAAGGAGAACACAGAATCACTTCTGTGATATCCCTGTCAACAATGCATCACCTATTTCACGAAAAACATCAGAAAAAATCCAAATGGAGGGACATTCTACTACATTTGGCCTGTAATTTTCAAAAATCTTGAGGACGTAAATGTCAAGGAGAGCTTTTCCAGCCTGAAGGAAACTAGAAAGACATGGCAACTAAATGCCATGTACAGTTCTGAACTTCACCCTTCCAATATAAGGACATTATTGTGTTGTTGGAACTTGAAGAGGGTCCTGAGGATTAGACATTAGTGATGTATGAATATTAATTTCCTCATTTTGTAGTTATGAAAGAGAATGTCTGAGAATGTAGGAAATACATACTAATGTATTCTTTATATCAGGTCAGCAATTTACTCTAAAGCCCTTCAGGGAGAAAAGTTCTTTGTACTTGCAACTTCTCTGTAAGTTTGGGGTTCTTTTCTTTTTCTCTTTTTTCTTTTAAATGAGAAATAACAATACAAAAATATAACCTATGGTTTGGATCAGGGCATCTAGGAATGAAAACAGGGTGGGAGGAGTTCTTATGTAGTCTCAGGCATGAAGAATGGGGCAAGGCTGGGTTGTACAGGGCCAGACTGATTCCAAGTCCTTGAGAAGTAATAATTACACACTGAAGAAAATGCAGAAGCAATGTTAAATTCTGCATCCAACCATTGATAATCAGCAGCAAATCAAAGAAAAGGAGAAAGAAACAAATCAGTACAAAACATGATCTAATCACTGGCAATGATTAGAAAAGTCTATCTCTCTCTCATTCTCATCTCTCTCTCTCTCTCTCTCTCTCTCTCTCTCTCTCTCTCTCTCTCTGTCTCTCTCTCTCTGTGTCTGACTCTGGCACCATATTTCTTTATATCATCTCTGTCTTCATCATCTCCATCATCTCCCTCATCTCTGTCTGTATTCCCTCCTCAAAACTTTTAGTATGTTGTAAAATTGCAATCTTCGACTGTGAAGATTTGGCTGGTCATCCAATTAAAATGTAGGTGTCTAAGTGAATGATCTGTTTTTGGATTCTGGCAGGTCATGAGTTACTTAAACATGTTATCTAAGGTTCCCAAGTAGAGACAGTCTCACACTTGAGTCTTTTAAAATGGCGTCCTTCAGGGAATGTTTCTATGTGTGTCAGGCAGGCAGGACTTACAGGTCTTATAGAGGGTGGGCTTGTGTCTCATTGCCTTCTGAAAGTCTATTATTTAAAAAGAGGATGTCATTTTCTTTTTTTACACATGGACTTAGATCATGTGAACTTCTTTCTATTGAATGGATGTCTGCACATATGCACATATACACACGTGTTTATCTATCATCTATCGATCTATTTATCTATCTATCTATCATCATTTACATATTTATTCAAATTTTGCAAATGATAAATGGACATATTTTTAAAAATTGGAAAAGGCATTAAACAAACAAAGCACCTAACACCCAATCCAGGGAAAACAGCTATGATATTTTGTTGCATATACTTGGAAATGTTTTCCAGGCAAATATGTTCTGCATATATACATGTATATCTAAGACAAATACCATAAAATGGGTTGGGAATTTCCTGACTCATGACTTTGAGGTTAAAAGAAGTTCAAAATCAAGGAATCAGGTAGGTGATGCTTCTCCCTGAAGACTGGGGCATTCTGGGGCTGGCTGCCAGAGAGCCTTCTTCCTTGACTTTTCTGTTACATAGCAGTGCTCACGGTGCTGTCTTTTCCTTTCTCTATGGGGTTCTGTTGACCTCCAGCTTCTTTCCTTGTGGCTTTTCCCCTATGGCCTTCTCTATAAGGCCTCTAGAAGTCAGATTAAGACCCATTCTGATTCCGTTGGCCACACCTAAACTAAAAGTAACATCTTCAACATATCCTATTTACAATGAGTTCATACCCACAGGGATGGATTAAGATCAAAAACATGTTTTTTTCTGGGGTGAATAACTGCAAACTACTACAATATGTTAACAAAAATAAGATCATACCAAACATACTTATTTTTAACCTGCTTTTTTTTATTTGGTATTATTTTATGGTTACCTTCTCATGTCAGTAGTTGGAACTACTTTAAAAAAATCTGCATAGTATGTCATTATGCACCATCTACATACATTTAAAAGCTTATATTTTCAGTTTTTTGCTATTATACATTATTAGGTTGATAGACATACTGGTACATATATGTTAATGCATTTGTTTAATTACTTCCTTTGGAAACAATTCTAGAAGCAGGGTTTCTGAGTCACAGGTTTTGGGATGCTGTTGACACACATTGCCAGACAGCACTCTAATTTATGTACCTGTTAGCAATCCTACTACAATATTTTTTTTGTGGAATAATTTATAAAACTTGTAGTATATAACTCAGTGAGTTTATACAAATGTATACAATTGCATAACCACCATCTAGTTCAAGATATACAACATTTCCATCACCCCAGAGGGTTCCTGCTTGAGGTAACCAATATTCTGAATTTTGCCACCACAGATTTGCCTTTTTCTTGAACTTCATATCAGTGGAATCATATAATACATATGTTTATATGTCTGGTTTCTTTCATTTGACATAATATTTTGGGAATTATTCCATTTTATTGTATCCATTTTCTGTTTTTTTTTCTTTTTAATTTTGGGATAGTATTTCATTATATAAATGTGCAACAAATATTTTTAATGCATTCTCTTGTTCGTGCATAATTTTTTACTTCAAGTTTCGAGCTGTTAGAAATCTAGTTGTCATGAAGCTTGTTCTACATGTCTTTGTGTGGCTGTATTCATTCCTTCCTACTGAGTATAAATTTAACAGTGGAACTGAGGGGTCAAAGGGTAGATATATATTTAACTTTATTAGATACTGTTTATAAAGGTTGCAAAATTGCAAGAACACCTGCAACTTCCAGTGGCTTTTGACACCAACTGCAAATACTTCAGTACAGTAACTCAATTAAATTCAATCCTGACTCTGCTCCTGAGCTAGGCCAGACTTCTACAGGCTAAGGGTGACACTCTACAAGATTGCCCTTCATGCACGTTATAAGTTAGAGCACCAGTCTGCCTGCACTTCTGATCAGCTGGCTACAAATTTAGGGGTTCCCACTACCCCTCAGCTTTGATAATTCACTCGAATGACTCATAGAACTCACTGAAAGCCCTATATTCATGTGGATACGAATAAGAACCAAAAGAAGAGGACACATAGGGCGAGGTCTGGGAGCATCTCAATGCAAGGTTCTGGTGACGCCAGGTTTTGCTAAAATAGGACTGAGTTAAAAAACACATACTGTGAAGCATTTTTCTCTGTAGAAAGAGTCAGGACGCATCACCTAGTCAGCACAGGGATGTCATTACCAATCATGGAAGCTCACCTGAGCTTGGAGTGTCTTGAGTTTATATGCAGTTTCATTACTTAGGCAGGACTGATGGACTCGAAGCCCACAGTGGTTGAACTCAATCTTTAACCCCTCTCCCCTGTCAGAGAGTAGGGAATTTGGGCTCACATGAGTGGTTCAAAGTGCCAACCCCCTAATCACATGGTTGGTCATTCTGGTGTGGTTATCCCCCTACCTTAAGACTGCAGGTGTGGTTGGCCCCACTCTGTCACCATCTCCACATGCTCTTGGACACACCTTGAATAATGGAAGCAGCTCCTACAAGGCCAATTACAAAGGTGTAAAGGTTACTTCCCCAGGAACTGTAGACAAAGACTAGTCACGTTTTTCATTAAGCTTCACTGCTACCTAGTTTTCTATAGTTATTGAAGCAATGTACCCTTTCACCAGCAACATATGAAGAGCTTCAGGTGCTCCACATTCTCCTCAGAACTTTGTCTTTTTCCAGCCATCTGAATTTTAATTATAGCCATCTTGCTATCTTTATGTGGGAAACATTTATCTCTGCCCTATCTTGGATTATATACTTAACTCATCTCTTATGAAATTTATTCATTCATTAGTTCTTACATTTAGTTAAAATATTTGTTAAGCATTTATTAAGTGCCTGGTACTGTATTAAGCTTTCCTTGTGGATTCAAACATGAGTAAGAATAAGCTCTTAAAGAACTTATAGTCTAGCAGGAAAGACAGATAAAAACACATAATTGAAGTATGTGATGAATCTAACAGCATAAGCATGTACTAGTGCAGAAGCATGTGGTGATACAGAGAAAAAATAATTTTACAGGGTGAGAGAGAGGACAAGGTCCCTGAGGTTCCACGAAAGAGATGATGATAATACTAGATAACATTTATTGAGCAAATGCCACACCAGAGTCTGTGCTAAGGGTCTGGTGTACCTCATCTTAGTTAATCTTCACAGCAATTCTGTGGCAAAGGTTACATTACTTCTATGCTCATGTTACAGTTGAGTCACCTGAGGCATGGAGAAGTCACGCTCATGACCACAGGACAAGTTTGTGAGGAAGCCGGCATTTGAACCCAGGAAGTCACACTCTAGGCCATACACTAGACTCCTCCCCAAATGGTGGGTGAGCTGAGGGAATTAGGGAAGACAGCCTACATGGAGGAAGCAGCTGTACACAGGCAGGAAATACGATGCAGTCTGGCAAGTCTGAGGAACCTCCAGCAAGAAGCCTGGGGGAACATGGTAATCAGAGCGAGAAGAGATTGGAGATGAAATGTGACAGGGGCCCAACCTGGGGCAAAGTGGAGTCAGAATGCCTATGATGGCTTTTCAATAGAGGTCGCCTCTCCCCTTGTCCCGGCACCAAACACCAAACAATATTTAAAAGGTTTCATCATGTTGTCCAACGGGCCATTTGGGCGCACTTGTCAAATAACTGAGCATTCAAATTTCCTCGAATGGAGAAGGAAGAATTACTTGAAAGTATGCGAGCAGACCCTGCTTTTAGACCTGACGGCTCCCCGCAGTGCCTGCTTGCCCAGCGCGTTCTGTTGAATACATCCGTCTGCTGGTGCGTCGCCGGCTTTCAGATGAGCTGAGGACAGTGCCCCTGAGCCCTCGGAAAGTGTCCGGTCATAAATGGATAAAACCCATGCAATGTTCCAATGCGTAGTGCAATAGGTGATGCCAGTTTTTGCTGAAATAGGATTAAGTTAAAAACACACACACTGTGAAGCATTTGTCTGGTTAAATAATTTAACAGGTCTTGCATTCCTGTTTCAGTCAGTTTCGACGGAAATGCTTCTCCGGGGGCTTCTCCTTGTGAACACCATCAGACTAATCATGTAGAAGCCCGCCTGGTGCCAGTTGGAAGGGGAGAGAACGGGTGGGTGTTTGGTGGACCCGGTGATGATGGGGAAAGAGGCAATGCAAAGTATACCTTTGGGGAAGATGCAAACTTTTGTTGCCTGTGGAGTGTGTGTGTTAGTATTCAGAGACTGTTGGGCCATTGTTTGCGACTACAGCTTTCTCAGCAGAATGCATGGCAGATGGCTTACATTTGCATTAGCCTTCTGGAGAAGGAATTCGCTACCAACAACATAAGCTGCAGCTTTTCTTTTCAGAATTTAAAACAAATTGGCCAGAATGGCAATTTAAAAAAAAAAAAAAGAAAGAAAAACATTAGCATCACTATTTCCACATTCCCATTCTGAATAGGGTAAATGATTCCCTCTCCAACTGTGTCATTTGCACTTTTTTCCCCCCAAATGTTTATTAAAATGATTTAGGTATTTCATTATGCAAAATGACTTTTATAAAAAGACCTTTCTTTTTGCCCCACAGTCACACATAATTTCTTTTGTCACTGGTTATAGAGTAGAGTTATGTGAAGCTAGGACATATTATTTGTTCTAGTCTGTATCGGATAATTTATTACATTAAGGAACCAATAATTTTCAAATATAATCAGATTTAAGTTTTTAATAAGATTCATCTTCCCATTCACACTTGCTTAATTTAAGGATATTAAATCTGCTCAGGAACGAGCTGCCTCTCAAATCCTTGTGTGCCCATTAAAGGGTTTTATTCCTGATGTGTTAATAGGATTTAATTACATTACCGTCTTCATGCAGAGTCACAGTGCAATAGTTAACTGTGATAAGCCAGGCAAACAACAGCCTAAAAAGGAAGTGGTGTATAGTAGTTGGTTTATCGGCTTAGAAAATCAAGACGATTATTATTTTAAAATTGATGGTTGCATGCATTTGCATCATGTTTAGTTCAAATGCAGAAGAGAACAAACTTTCTCTTTTTCTTTAAAAAGAAAATCACTTAAAAGGCCACCCACATAAAAGGTGAACAATAAACACTTAACAGAAACTACTTAATTGCCATTTATCTTTTGAATTGCAATGAGATTTTTACTATTGACTACAAAGAGATTTGTTTCAACAATTTACCCTGCTATTCTTTTGTCTTTTTGACGATTGCATGCATGGTTTGGGGTTCAGAATAATAGCTGTGTTCGTTGTTTAAAAAGTAATGATTTAAAAATTGCTCTTTTATCCTGTCTTAAACTTTTTTTTTAAACCTTCATTCTGCTCCAGCTCTGGCCCCCTCCCCCTCTCTCCAAATCTCCCAATTAGTTTAATGACAGACAACAGCGCTTGGGCCTCTAGGGGCCTGACTAGAGAAGGAAGGAAACTGCCCTCAGTAAATCTTGTCAATTTCTTCATCAGGATCATTTGCATCGATTGGAAGTGTTGACTTCTGTACATTTCTGTTTCATGTGAACTTGACAGAAGTCAGTACTTTTGCTTCACCACAGATGCCTGTGAAATAGAAGAATGATTTTTAGAGCATTCCAATGAATTACAAAAAGAAAGAAAGAAAGAAAAAGAACCCAGCAATATGCTAGCTAGTTGAACTTTTCACTTCCAAAGTGATTGACAACTTCTGACACATTTTCATGAGAGATCACAGACCTGGCAAACAAAATTTGAGATGATATACAGTCTTGCTTTACTTTGTTAAAAGTCATTATGGAGGTAGGAAAAAAAGAAGACAGAGAATGAAAAGGCACTTGAGCTAAATTTTTCTTTTTTAACAGTCACTTTCTACCTTGATTTGTAAAGATGTTTTTGATGCCAGCTTATTTTCAAGCCAGGTTGGTCAAAGAAGGAGAATAATGGGAAGAGGTTGATGTCCACCCCATTGTTCTGCTTCCTTCAGAGCCACTCTAGTTTAATCCCCTCTACATGTTGGGCTTTTGTTTCTAAAGAGGTTGCACTGGTTTTATAAAAAACATTGGAAATCGAAGAACCATTTGTTGACCAACCCTCAGCCTGCTGGTTATGGTTACCACCAAGATTTCAGTGAGGATTCTTCCAGAAATGGCTCTGAGCATGGTAGGTAGCAGGGCTGGGAAGGCAGCAGAGGCCCCTCTGCTGGGGAGGCCCTGAGCACCTCTCTACTAGGCTGCTGGACCCCCGCTGCTCCAGGGCCAAGCTGACTTGTGTCTTAAGTTGCTGGCTCTTTGTTTGGGCAGGTGGCCACTGGGCTTGCTCTGTCTTCAACGTCTGCTCAGATGTACCCTTCTCCATGAGGTCTTTTCTTAACCTCCAAATTAGAATTGATTTCTCTTCTGTGCTGCCTTGATCCCTATTCTACATGTTATTCTTTCTGCCTTTTACCTGTGATCAGGTTTGTCTCCTCTACAGGCTGTCAAATTCTTAAATCCAGAGACTGGTCTTGTTCATCTTTAAATGAGCTATCAGTCAAGAAATAGCCCAAGTTCTGGCCAATGGGTGCTCAATAAATTCTTTTCTTTTACCATATTATCCCCTTCCACATCTGGCAAATTTCTTTTTATATAGGATGTGCTTAACATGTGTTTGGAAAATCAGATGCTCTTTTTTCCTCCAAGGTATCTGGACTTTGATTAGGGAATTTCATTGTATTCTTTGGTACTTATATATTTGTGATTTGGGGTTTTGTCAGGTTTTCTCATGCATCATTACCATGACATTGTGTTTATTATATACTTACATAGTGTTTCCTTCTGCTTTACCAAACTTGTTTCCTCTTCTCTTATCCCCTGGACTTCTTTGACCACCCGATGGTCCTATCAAATTTTGTAGTGACTCAAAATTATAATGCATAGAATCTTGTACTTACCCTATTTACTTAACATTTCTTTAACTTTAATTATTGCATGTTCCTGCACTGTGATAGATATTGTGATCCATAGTGAGAGTACAACAGAGAATAAGAAATCACCTTATCCTCTAGCTTATACAAAGAGAATATAACCTAGTGGGAGAGGCAGCAAACATGAATGCAGAAAACTAATATTCCTGGCTGAACAGAATATAGCTTCTGCCATTCGAGCAGATCTTAATAGTCCTTAATAAAATATTAACACATTTTATTTATTTATATAGTTAATTGTGAAAACAGTGAATGTTCTTTTCTCAAAGCCCATACTTAATAAATTAAATTTGAATGACCCGTAAGGGGGCAATGAATAGTTGTCCATAATTCATTAGTTTTCAGAAGTTATAAGCAAAGACCGCCTCTGCGACTCAGTGGTCACTGAACAGGCAACCAGAAAGTGAAGACTATCTTCACTTAATTATGAGTTTTAGTGATGGATCACATAGCACAAACGGTATGTGAAGTATGAGGCCAGTGCACAAGTTCACTGCTGTCTACTGGTAAGAAACACCTCTTTTCTTACCCTATTTCCCTATTGGCCTATTGATTATGATTATTCACATGCTACGCATTTATAGTATTCTCTCTCATTTCATTCTTCTGTCCATCTCCATCGCTCTGGAGATTCATTTTAGTATTATAGTCTGCCCGATCATTCTGCTAAGATTCGATGCGCATTTCTTCTAGTTTCCCATTGCCAGAGCACACACTCCAAAAGTACCTTGCACGAAGTCATAGAGGCGTGAGAGGCCATGGTATGTGGGCAGTGAAACGTTGATGGGCATGTTTGAAGTACAGAATGCACCCAGGACAGTGTGGGGAGAAAGGGTAGAAGTTAGGTTGCTGTCTTCATTTGTCTGCACGGCTGTGACAAATAGCTCGCAGTGGGTTGGCTCAAACAGCAAGCATTATTGGCCCCTGGTTTCAGAGGCCAGAAGTTCAACATGAAGATACTGGTAGGGCTAGCTTTCTCCCCAAAGGCCGTAGTGTTCTGGTGCTGGTGACTGGGGTCCTTGGTCTGCCTCAGCTTTCCTGGCACAGGGTGGTGTCTTCTCCTTTCTTCTCTCTCCCAGTTTTTCCACTGTCTTTCCAGCTTTGGGATCTTCATAAAACCTCCAGTAGTCTGGATTAAGGCCCACCCTCATTCAGTTGGGCCACACCTTAACTAAAAATAACATCTGTAGGAGGCCCTATTTACACTGGGTTCACACCCTCAGCAATACAGATTAACATCAAGGTTATGTCTAATTGGGGCACATGTTCAACTACCACAGCATGGCCTAAGACTGACAATGGAGGCTCAATGAAGCTGGACTGAAGGTAGAAGAGAGTTCTAGATTCATGGCGTGGGAACAGGAACAGGAGCTGCACCTTAATTTTCAGAATAGGCAAAGTTCTGGAAAAGTAAAGTGAATTTCTGTATCAATTTCATGAATTTTAATTTCATGAAAACTATTAGAGTCAGTTCTTTTGAGAAATCTTTGGCCGTCATGTAATAGAAAATAATATGTAAAGCCTACTAATATTGGTTTGTCATTTTCTTTCAAGACCTAGAGTCATGTGAATCTCCCAATTTCCCTAGGGATCTCTATCTTCTCTGAAATTTTGCACTACAAGTTCGATCCATCTTTGTTCATTTTTATATTGTTAAGAAAAAATAGGGGCCGGCTCGATAGCCCAGTGGATAGGGCACCGGCATACCACATGGGAGGCCCCGGGTTTAGTTCCCGGGGAACTCTCCTAGCGGGCAGACCGCCTTGAGAATGGCAAGCCGCCATGGCGGCCCAGAGCCGCCGTGGGCAGGGCAAAAAGCTGCCACGGGCAGGGCAGGTCGCCCGCGAATGGAGCGCAGCCAGCCACCCGC
>PVKH010028221.1:0-12881 GCA_004027955.1 Chaetophractus vellerosus
TCTCTTTCTTTCTTTCGTACCAGGGCTGAGGAATGAAACTGGGACCTCATATGTGGGAAGCCAGAGCTCAACCACTGAGCCACACAGGCTCCCCTGAGTTGGGTTTTTCATTTGTTTTTTGTTTGTTTGTTTGTTTTGTTTTGTTTTGTTTTGTTTTGTTTTGTTTTTAGGAGGTGCTGGGGATCAAACCCAGGACCTCATACATGGGAAGCAGGCACTCAACCACTTGAGCCACATCTGCTCCCACAACATTATCTCTTGACAGGCCACAATAACTACCTAAACTCAGAGGCTGAGCAGAAAATGCATTGTCTGAATCAACTACCAGGTCATCATAGCAGAGTGTCAAAGCAGATTTCAGGAATAGGCTCTGAGTTTGGGGAGGGGTTAAAATTCCTACACCCTGTCCACTGAGCCTCTACTCCTGAGATGTAGCTCATAGATGCTTCATCCTTCCTTCCTCCTTACCACAGATGATGAGGCTCACTGGAAAAGATGGAAGGGATCTAAAAGCATGAGGTTCACTTAATTATACCTTTAGAGGAAAAAACAAGGATCAGATTGGGCACCAAATCTGAAGGTATCTCTGAGAGACCAGGATAGCAACGTAAATCCAGATATTCTTCTAATACTTCTCCACATCCCACCCCACAAATTGGATTTCAGCTGTGCAACTGATGTCTATAAATGACAGAGACAAGACTATTTTTATCAAACAGGGCTCCTTTTCCTCCGGATACACAGATAGATGACATTTTCCAGACTCACCTGCATTTAACAGGGACTATAAAACTAAGTTCTGAGCAATAAAGTGACATGCTCCTCTTGCAGGCATAATCTTTAAAACCTATTTGATGTCTTTTATGCTGTATCTCTTCTCCCACCTCATTGAGATGCAGAGAATCCAGTGGAAGACATTGAAGTAACAGAAAATGGTAGAACCACACAATTGAAGGAGGCTAGGTCCAGAATGGCCACATAGAAGAAAAGCTTCCCTCCTCCAAATCCATTGGACTTGATGGGATCAAGAAATAGCATTTTGTGTTAAACAATTGATATAAACATTTTTGTACTTATACTGACAAAGGCTGCAGACAGTGAGAAAAATTATACAGTGCTAGAAAGATCACATAAAAAGAAAAGATGGCCTGCCTACTAAATGGTAACTCTAGAGGAGGCCACTGGAAAAATTCAAAATAATGGTATAGTTTGTAACTTTGACTGTATTTAACAAGTTATAAGAAATAGATGCGCTTAGAAGAAACTTGAATGCTTTTCAAGCAGAAATTAAAGATAATAGTCTAGAAAAATGAGGTCTGTAGCAGTTTGAGATTATTTATGAATCCCCAAAAGAGAAAGATTGTGTTTGTAAATTAATCTATTCATCTGGGTGTGATACCCTTTGTTTGTATTAAATTCAAAGGTTTTAAGTTTACTTAATTAAATCAATTTAGGGATTTTGATTTGACCATGGCAGTAGGACATGACTCAGGTTGAGTCCCTGCCCCCTTGGTGGGCTGATATAAATGGGTACTCAAGAAGACACTGAAGAGGAGAGAACTTGGTCATTTCAGTCCTGCCATGTGACAGAATGGAGAAGGCTCAAACAGCTGAAGCCATTCACCCGAGAGTTTGCAGCAGAAGAGAACAGAGCAGCTGAGCATCTGAGAAGGCCCAGAAAGAAACAAGTCCTATGCTAAAGACTGATATAGGAAGCTCTGAGAGATCAGGCAGAAATTGTCCATCTTGCTTCAACACATGGCAGCTGATTTCAGTGAGAAAGTACCTCCTATGGTACCTTGAGTTGGACTTTCCACAGCCTTGGGACTATAAGCTTTTACCCCAAATAAACACCCTTTATAAAAGCAAACAGATTTCTGGTACTTTGCATCAGCACACCTTTGGCAGACTAATACAGGGTATTTAAGAAATTTCACACTGCTTTAGGAGGCCAAATAGTAGGAGAGAGTTTGAGAATGCTTTTAAGTAATAAAGACTCATTAAAAATCAGCCCCCAAAAGAGATTAGAGGGGAGTTCTGGGAAGATGGCATCAGAGTAGACAGGCAGTACTCAGCTCTCTCACAAAAACAATGGAGGAAGGGCCAAAAGCTCTACAAGGGACCTGCTCTGGGGGTCACCAGACCAGGATAGTGCTACACAAATCCCAGGAGGGGAAGGGACAGAGAGACGAAGAACCCGAAACAACAAACATAAGTCACCAAACCCCTGCAGTGGCTGGAAAGGGCTCCCATCCCCCACTCCCAAGACAAATCCTCTAGGTCACTTCAGCTGACTAAGAGGGGAACAGACATCTTCCTTACTGTCAGCTGTTACAAGGTAAAAGGGAGGAGAATGGGGGACTTCTCTTCAGTGAACTCAGCCAGCAAAGTCTAATTTGATCTTGGCTCTGGCCACCAGGAACAGAGGAAAAAAGAGATTGAAAGAAACTTCTCTATGGAAATGTTTGCCAATGAGTGCTATCCGCTGGGTAGTCTTGAAACTGCATGGAGAAAAACTGCTTTTAGGGCTCTCTTAACCTTCCCGGTAGAAAATCTGTGCCCCATTAGCGAGACCCTGGCCCAATTTTGATAACTTAAGCTGGGCAATTTTAAAGACTCAGAATAAGTTGAGCCAAATATCAAAGAAGAGCTGGGGGGGAGGGGGACAACAACACTAGGGAAGAGAGAGAAATTGGTCATCAGAGTAAATACACAAACATATTCAGATGTCTAACCACAGCAAAAATCACAAGGCATACTAGGAAGCAGTAAGAGATGGCCCAGCCCAAGGAACAAAACAAATATCCTGAAGAGAAACAGAACTTAAGACATTTAATCAATGATAATCACACAAATTTCCCAATTCAATTCAAAGAATTGAAAGAAAGTATGACTTAAGAAATAAAGGATATTAAGATGACACTTTTAGCATAAAGAACAATTTGAAAACCTGCAAAGAAAATAACAGGGCTTATGGGAATGAAAGACACGATGGATGAGATTAAACATTCAGTAGAGGCACATAAGAGCAGGTTTGAATAGCTTAAAGACAGAATTAGTGATTTTGAAGACAGAACATATGAACTGGCAAAGACAGGAGAACAGAAAGAGAAGAGAATGGAAAAATGGAACAGAGTCTCAGGGAAAAAATGACAACATGAAACACATGAATATATGTATTATAGGTGTCCCAGAAGGAGAAGCAAACGGAAAAGGGGCAGAAAGAATATTTGAGGAAATAATGACTGAAAACTTACCAACCCTTATGAAAGACATAAATATAAACATCCAAGGGGACACACACCCAAAAAGAATAAATCTGAATATACCTACCATTAGACACCTACTATTCAGAATGACAAATTTCAGAGATAAAGAGAGGATTCTGAAAGCAGCCAAAGGAAAGAAAAGATCACATACAAGGGAACCTCCATTAGATTAAGTGCTGACCTCTCATCAGAAACCATGGAGGAAAAAAGAAAGTGGTATGGCATATTTAAGGTATTGAAAGAGAAAAACTGCCCACTAAGAATTTTGTATCAGGAAAAACTGTACTTCAAAAATGAGAGTGAGTTCAAAGTCTTCAGAGACAGAAACTGAGAGTATGTTACCAAAATACCAGAATTACAAGAAATACTAAAGGGAGTGCTGCAAACTGAAAGTAAAACACAACAGCAAGAGACTTGGAGAAGAGTATAGAAATGGAGATTATTAGGAAAGGTAAATTAAAGGGTAAAAAGACAGATAACAGTACGATATGACAAGAGAAAGCCAACGGACAAAATGGGTGAAGTGAGTAATGCCTTTATAGTAATAACATTGAATGTTAATGGATAGAACTCTCCAATCAAAAGACATAAACTGATAGAATGGATTTTTTAAAATATGAGCCATCTATATGCTGTCTACAAGAGATTCACCTCAGATGTAAGGAAAAGGCCAGGATGAATGTGAAAGGTTGGAAAAAGATATTCCACAAAAATAATAATCAAAAATGAGCTGGGCTACCAATAATAATATCAGACAAAATAGATTTTAAATGCAAAACTGTTAAAAGGGATGAAGAAGGTCTTTATATATTAATAAAAGTAACAACTCACTGAGAATAAAAACTACACTAAATATTTATGCACATAACCTGGGAGCCCCAACATGCATGAAACACAAACTGCCAAAACTGAAGAGAGAAACAGAAGTCTCTACAATAATAAGTTGAAACTTCAATACACCACTCTCGATATTGGATAGAACATCTGGGCAGAAGATAAATAAATAGAGAGCTTAAATAATATGATAAATGAACTACACCTTACTTCATTTATAGAGCATTGTAACCCAAAACAGCAGGCTATACATTCTTTTCAAGTGCTCATGAAACCTCCAGAATAGACCATGTTTTCAGTCACAAGACAAGACTCAATAAATTTAAAAAGAATGAAATTGTACAAAACACTTTCTCTGATCATAATGGAATGAAGCTGGAAATCAATAATGGATGAAAAAGGGAAAATTCAAAAATATATGGAGATTAAACAACATACTTTTTAATAATGAGTGGGTCAAAGAAGAAATTTCAAAAGAATTCCATAAATATCTTGATACAAATGAAAATGAGAACACTACACATCAAAACTTTTGGGACACTGCAAAGGCAGTGTTGAGAGGGATATTTATAGCTCTCAATGCTTACACTAAAAAAGAAGAAAGAGCTAAAATTGAAGATCTAACTGCACACCTGGAGGAACAAGAAAAAGAACAGCAAATTAACCCCAAATCAAACCAAAGCAAAGAAATAGTAAAGTTCAGAGCAGAAATAAATGAAATTGAGAACATAAAAGCAATAGAGAGAATCAGCAAAACCAAAAGTTGGTTCTTTGAGAAGATCAACAACATCGACAAACTCTTAGCTAAACTGACAAAGAAAAAAAGAGAGAAGATACAATTAAATAAAATCAGAAATGAGAGGGGAGATATTACCATTGACCCCATAGAAATAAGAGAGATCATAAGAGGATACTATGATGTAACAAATGTACCACACTAAAGAAGGATGTTGTTAATATGGGAAAGTGTGGGAGGGGGAGGGAGTGAGGCATATGGGAATCCCGTATATTTTTTATGTAACATTTATGTAATTTAAAGCTTCTTTAAAAATAAAAAATAAAAATTAATTATGAAAAAGAGGATACTATGAACAACTATATGCCAAAAAACTAGGCAACATAGATGAAATGGACAATAGAAACACACAAACCACCTATGCTGATCCTAGAAGAAATAGAAGACCACAAGAAACTAATCACAAGAGATTGAAACAGTCATTAAAAACTTCCCAAAGATGAAAATCCCAGGACTACATGGCTTCACACATAAATTCTACCAATCATTTAAAGACGATCTAATAGCAATCTTGCTCAAGCTCTTCCAAAAAATTGAACAGGAAAGAATGCTACCAAACTCATTCTATGAAGCCAACATCACTTTAATACCAAAACCAGATACAATATTAGGAAAAAAGAAAATTACAGACTGTCCACTGCATCCCATTTGTGCACTGAGTGCACTGTATCCACCTCGGTAACTCGCGAGGGAGGTAGGCAGAAATAAGACACTAGGTGGAGAGGGAAGTTTTGCTCATACCGACACAGCCGGGGTCTGCTCCAGACACACAGGCATGCAATCTCTCAGACACACAGGCAAGCATGCAGGCAGGCAGACAAGCAGGCAGGTAGGCAGGCAGGCAGGCACAGCTGTTCTTTATTTGCAGGGTTATACATACACCATTGTTATCATTCAAATGTTACATAAAAGGAACACAAAATGCAACTTTCCAGAATCATGTCTGCTGTGCCCAGGGAGTATGAATTAGATACAAGACCTACTGAGCCGGGAGACAAAGGGCTCTGTGAACTAATAGCTGACTCAACAGTTGTACTGCTGCCTGGGTCTTTAACCCTTAACTCTTACAGTTTAACCTTCACAGGCTGCTGTCCGAGTCTCAACCCTTATACAGACCAATATTCCAGGTATGCAAAGGTGGTTATACACAAGAAAATCAATTAGTATAATAAACCACATTAATACATTGAAGAATAAAAACCACATGATCCTCTCAATTGATGTAACAAATGTACCACATTTGACAAAATACAGCACCCTTTCTTGATAAAAACACTCCAAAACAGTGTTTGATAAAAAGAAGCTTTCTCAATATGGTAAAGTTCATAAATGAAAAATCCAAAGCTAGCATTGTACTCAATGGTGAAAAACTGAAAGCTTTCCCATTGAGATCAGGACAAAACAAGGATGCCCATTGTCATTACTTATAGTCAATATTGTGCTAGAAGTTCTAGCTAGAGCAATTAGGCAGATAAAGAAATAAAAGGCACCCAAATAGGAAAGGAAAGAAGTAAAATTGCACTATTCACTGATGATAAGATCCTATATCTAGAATATCCTGAAATATCCACAACAAAGCTATTAGAACTAATAGACGAGTTCAGCAAAGTACTGGGATACACAATCAATATGCAAAAATCAATAGTATTTCTATCCACTACTGATGTAAAATATGAGGAAGAAATCAGAAAAAAAATTCCAATTATAATAGCAACTAAGGGGCTGGCTGTATAGCCCAGTGGATAGGGCACCGGTTTACCACATGGGAGGCCCTGGGCTCGGTCCCCGGGGCCTCTCCGGGCAGGTGGACTGCTTGAGAAGGCAAAAGCCGCCATGGGCGGGGCAGAGCCGCTGTGGGCAGGGCAAAAGCTGCCACGGGCAGGGCAAAGCCACCACGGGCAGAGCAGAGCCGCCTGCGAGCAGAGTGGAGCCGCCCGTGGGCAGGGCAGAGCCACCCGCAAGCGGGGCAAGCCGCCTGCAAGTGGGAAAGGCCACCGCTCACTGGTGAAGCTGACTCAGCGCGTCACTGCAGCAGGGGTTGGAGGGCGAGACAAAAAGCAGAAAATAAAAAATAAATCTTAAAAAAAAAAATAGCAACTAAAACAATCAAATATTTAGGAATAAACTTAACCAAGTACATAAAACCTGTATTCAGAAAATTACAAAACATTGCTAAAAGAAACTGAAGAAGACTTAAATAAATGGAAAGACATTCCACAGTCACTGTTTGAAAGACTAAATATTGTTAAGATATCAATTCTACCCAAAATGATTTACAGATTCAATGCAATCCTCCCCCAAATCACAACATCCTTTTTTGCAAAATGGAAAAGCCACTTATCAAATTTATTTGGAAGGGTAAGGGGCCCTGAATAGCCAAAAAATGTCTTTAAAAAAAAAAGGATGTTGGAAGAACCTTACATCCTGACTTAAAGCATATTATTTAGCTAGAGTGGTAAAAACATTATTGTACTGGCATAAAAATAGACAGATTGACCAATGGAACCAAATTGAGAACTCAGAAATAGACCCTCACATCTACAGTCAAGTGATTTTTGACAAGGCTGTTAAGCCCTCTAAGCTGGGCTAGAACAGTCTATTCAACAAATGGTGCTGGGTGAACTGGATAGTCATATCCAAAAGAAAGAAAGAGGACCCCTATCTCACACCTTATACAAAAATTAACTCAAAATGGGTCAAAGTGCCACTAAATTAAAAAGTGACGCCATAAAACTCCTAGAAGAAAATATAGGGAAACATCTTCAAGATCTTGTGGTAGGCAGTGATTTCTTAAACCTTATACTCAAAGCATGAGCAATAAAAGGAAAAATAGATAAATGGGACCTCCAGAAAATTAAACATTTTTGCACTTCAAAGGACTTTGTCAAAAGGGTTGAAAGGCAGCCGACTCAATGGAAGAAAATATTTGGAAATCACATATCCAATGAAGCTTTAATATTCATGATATATAAAGATATACTACAACTCAACAATAAAGGCAAATGACCCGATTTTTAAAATGGGCAAAAGACTTGAAAAGACAATTGTCCAAAGAAGAAATACAAATGGCTAAAAAACACATGAAAAAAATGTTCAACATCACCAGCAATTAGGGAAATGCAAATCAAAACTACAATGAGATATCATTTCACACCTATTAGAATGGCCACTATTAAAAAGTTGGAAAACTATTAGTGTTGGAGAGGATGTGGAGAGACAGGAATGCTTATTCACTGTTGGTGGGAATGTAGAATGGTACAGCCACTGCAGAGGACTGTTGGGCGGTTCCTAAGGAAGTTGAATATAGACTAGTCACGTGATCCAGCAATACCACTACTAGGTACATAGCTAGAAGAACTGAGAGCGGTGAGAGGAACAGACATCTGCACACTGATGTTCATAGAGGCATTATTCACAGTTGCCAAAAGATGGAAACAACCCAGGTGTCCAACAACTGAATGAATAAACTGTGGTGTATACTATGATGGAATCTTAATTCAGCTGTAAGAAGAAATGAAGTTGTGAAGCATATTAGAACATGGATGAACCTGGAGGACATTATGTTGAGTAAAACAAGTCAGACACAAAATAACAAATACTGTATGATTGTTTTATTATCAACTAAATATATTGTGGAAACTTATGGAGTTAATAATTAGAACATAGGTCACCAGAAAATAGATGGAGGGTAGATAATGGAAAGCTGAGGGTTAATCTGTGCAGAATTGGTAAGGAGTTGTTTGTAAATCTTTGGAAATGAATAGAAATGGTGAAAGCACAGCACAATATTTGCAACTAGCAGAGCTATTACATGGGTATGAGTGTACAACTGTGGTTGAAAGGGAAAGTCTAAGGTTATGTATTTTACTAGAAGGAAAGCTAAAAAATGTAGCATGGGAGTGTATAACATAGTGAAACCTCATGCAAAATACAAATATGGGTGATATTATATGTATAAGACTTCTTACAAAATATAAATACATAAAAACTAGACTGATGGAAACAGAATAGCAGCTTTATACCACAGGGAAAGCACAGAGAGATTGAAAGGTGATACGTTTTTTGTGTTTTCGTTTATTATTATTATTGGAATAATGAAAATGTTCTAAAAATGATTGAAGTGATGGATGTACCACTAAGTGATTATACTGAATACCATTGATTATACACTGTAGATGGATTTATGCTTTATTAATCCATATCAATGAAATTGATTTGTTTAAAAAAGAGAGATTAGATTGCATGTTTAACCATCTTATTAATTCTGATAACCCCAGGGTAGGCCCTAGCAAGTAGAAAAAGAGTGTGATAGGGAAAGCAAAAAGTGATTAAAGGAAGGAAAGAAAAATGTTGAAATTATTTTGAAATATATCCTTTGGATTTGATTACTAGCCCATGTAACTGACTAGATGCAAATAGATCAAAAACGTATTAGTTTTTTGAGGAGATTTATTGCCAAAGAAACATGAATTTGGCTTTTAAAAAGTTTTTAATTAAGAATTAAAACAGTGGAGGCAGTGGCCCCTGGAGGTTCTGAGAGCAGGAAAAGGAAAAAAGCAGGAGTAATATGGGGGCATTTCACCCTCCACCAACACTGCATTGTTGTGAAACATTTGTTACAAACTATGCAAGAGCATCATCAAAATATTACTACTAACCATAGGCCCTGTCTTACATTTGGTGTATTTCCCCCCAACCCACCCTATTTTTTAAAAATATATTTTATTACAGAGCTTGTGAACTTGCAAAACAATCATACACATGTATAGAATTCCCACACATGGGGCCGGCTCGATAGCCCAGTGGATAGGGCGCCGGCATACCACATGGGAGGCCCCGGGTTCGGTTCCCGGGGACCTCTCCTGGCGGGCAGACCGCCTTGAGAATGGCAAGCCGCCATGGGCGGGCCAGAGCCGCCGTGGGCAGGGCAAGAAGCTGCCACGGACAGGGCAAAAGCCGCCACGGGCAGGGCAGGTCGCCCGCGAATGGAGCACAGCCAGCCACCCGCGAACTGAAGCAAGAGCTGGCCGTGAATAGAAGCAGAAGCCGCCCACAAGCGGGGAAAGCCATGCCTGCGCAGTGACCAAGTCTCGGCGTGTCGCCACAACAGGGGGGAAGGGGAGATATGTAATAAAATAAATAAATCTTTAAAAAAAAAAAAAGAATTCCCACACAACACCCTTCACCAACACACAACACAGTGCTGGAACATTTGTTACAGATTATGAGATAATATCACAGACTATTACCACCAACCATGGTCCATAGCATACATTTGGCACATTTTTTCCATACACCTCCATTATCAACACAGTACATCTTTGTCATTAATGCAAGAATATTATAATTCTGCTGTTGACCACAGTCTATAGGTCACACCAACTGTAGTTTTCCCATGCTTCTCCACATTCCCACCGCCCTGCAATAGTAATGTACATCTACTCTAGCTCACAGAAGGACACTCATGCATTGGTACCCTCAACCACAATTCTCATCCATCTCTCGGTTCACTGTGTTATTCAGTCCCTAGATCATTCTTTAGCTTTCTTTCAATTGACACTTCCTCAGACTACCCTTTTCAGCCACAATCCCATTCATAAACCAGTTGCTACTCACTATAATGTGTTACCATCAACTCTATCCATCTCCACATTTTTACAGTCAAGTTAATTAAAGCTTCTACATACATTAAGCATCAGTTCTTCTCAACCCTCCTCTTATCTCCTAATAACTTATACTCTAATTTTTAATTCCATGTGTTTATTCTTCATATTTAGTTCATATTAATGAGACCATGCAATATTTGTCCTTTTGTGCCTGACTTATTTCGCTTAGTATAATGTCTTCAAGAGTCATCCATGTTATCACATGTGTCCCAATTTCATTTCTTCTTACCACAGCATAGTATTCCATCATATATATATACCACATTTTGTTTATCCATTCATTGGTTGATGGACACTTGGATTGTTGCCATCTTTTGGCAATTGTGACTAATGCAGCTATAAACATCAGTGTGCAGATGTCTGTTCATGTCATAGTTTTCAGTTCTTCTGGATATATTCCTAGTAGAGGAATTGCTGGATCATATGGAAGTTCTATATTTAGCTTCCTGAGGAACTGCCAAACTGTCTTCCACAGACGCTGCACCATTTTACACTCCCAACAAGAGAGGAGGAGTGTTCCTATTTCTCCACATCCTCTCCAGAACTTATTGTTGTCTGTTTTTTTTTTTAAATAATGACCATTCTATGTGGTGTTAGATGATTTCTCATTGTTATTTTAATTTGCATTTCCCCAATAGCTAGTGATATTGAACATTTTTTCATGTGCTTTTTGGCCACTTGTATTTCCTCTTTGGAGAAATGTCAATTTAAATCTTTTGCCCATTTTTAATTGGATTTCTTGCTCTTTTATTGTTGAGTTGTATGATCTCTTTATATAGAATGGAAATCAAACCCTTATTGGATATGTGGTTTCCAAATATTTTCTGCCATTGAGTGGGCTTCCTTTTCACCTTCTTGAAATCCTTTGAATCACAGAAGTGTTTAAATTTGAGGAGGTCCCATTTATCCATGTTTTCTTTCATTATTCATGCTTTTGGTGTAAGGTTTAAGAATCCACTACCTACCACCAGGTCTTGAAGATGTTTCTCTACATTTTCCTCTAGGAACTTTATTGTACTTTCTTTTATATTTAGGTCTTTGATCCATTTTGAGTTAATTTTTTAATAAGGTGTGAGATAGAGGTCTTTCTTTCTTTTGGCTATGGATATCCAGTTCTCTCATCACCATTTGTTGAATAAATGGTTCTTTCCCAGCTGGGTGGGTTTGACAGGCTTGTCAAAAATCACTTGGCCATGGATGTGAGGGTCTGTTTCTGAACCATCAGTTTGGTTCCATTGGTCTATGTGTCTATCTTTATGCCAGTACCATGTCATTTTTACCACTGTAGCTAGGTAATATGATTTAGATTCTGGAAGTGAGAGTCCTCCAACTTCACTTTTCCTTTTTAAGATGTTTCTGGCTATTTGGGCCCTCTCGCCCTTCCAGATAAATTTGATAATTGTGTTTTCCATTTGTTTTAAAAATGCTGGTGGAATTTTTATTGGGATTGCATTGAATCTGTATATCAAGTTGGTTAGAATTTACATTTTAATGATATTTAGTCTTCCAATCCATGACCATGGAATGTTCTTCCAATTATTTAGGTCTTTTTTAATTTCTTTTTGCAATGCATTATAGTTTTCTGAGTACAAATGTTTTACATCCTTGGTTACATTTATTTCTAAATATTTGATTCTTTTAGTTGCTATTGTAAATGGAATTTTTTTGCTGACTTCCTCCTCAGATTGTGCATTACTATTGTATAGAAACACCACTGAGTTTTGAATATTAACCTTGTATCTTGACACTCTACTGATATCAGTTATTAGCACTAGCAGCTTTGTTGTAGATATTTTAAGGACTTTCTAGATATACAATTATATCATTTGTAAATAGTGAAAGTTTTCATTCTTCCTTTCTGATTTAGATGTCTTTTATTTCTTTTTCTTGCCTGATTGTTCTAGATAGAACCTCTGTCACTATATTGAACAAACAGTGGTGGCAATGGGCATCCTTGGGCCCGGCTAGATAGCTCAGTGGATAAAGAGCTCGCTGGGAAACCACATGGGAGGCCCTGGGTTCGGTTCCCGGGGACCTCTCCTAGCGGGCAGACCGCCTTGAGAATGGCAAGCCGCCATGGGCGGGCCGGAGCCGCCGTGGGCAGGGCAAAAAGCTGTCACGGACAGGCAAAAGCCGCCACGGGCAGGGCAGGTCACCTGCAAATCGAGCACAGCCAGCCACCCGCGAACTGAAAAGCCGGCCGTGATGGAAGCAGAAGCCGCCCACAAGCGGGGAAAGCCGCGCCTGCGCAGTGACCAAGTCTCGGCGCGTCGCCGCAACGGGGGGGAAGGGGAGATATGTAATAAAATAAATAAA
>PVKH010028222.1:0-12880 GCA_004027955.1 Chaetophractus vellerosus
TACCCCAACAGTCTCCGATTTAATTATTCTGAGGTATGGTCTGTATATCGGGATTTTTAAAAAAACCCAGGAGATTCTTAAAAAACCCAGCCAGAAGACTGCTGAACAGCTGTTACAAATGACCTCCAAATGACTCAAGCTAATGATTTTTTTGCAGCTGTCTCTACCTTAAGCTGAAATGGGGTAAGGGAGTCTCCCATTAGGAGAAATAACATTTCTTTCCTCCCTAATAATTCCATAATCTTAGAAACAGAAAAAAGGAATAGCAAAATAAGTGTGCAGGAAAGAGCTCTAGAAATATGTCAATCAGGATGACTAAAATGGGAGAAATATAAAGGAAAAAAATACTGGATGAGAAAGTATACATTAGGGAAATACTGAGGGGAAAATAGGGGAAATTCCTGCATGCAAAATTTGCCAAAATAGAAATTCCTCTCTACTATAAAACAGTTTGAACTGGTTCTACAGAGTGTAAACCCTCTTACTGCACTCTGATTAAGAAATGCTCTCTAAAATGTTTTAAAGCCTATGAATGTGTGTGTTGGTGTAAAAGTGTTAAAAGAATTGAGACATAATTTAGTACTTTTCTGTGCAGTTTCAGAGACAAAACTGGACATTCTAAAAACATAAAGGACAATTTGTATTATATGTGTTCATAAGCAATGTAATATTTCAAAAGGCATTACTCATGGAAAAATTAAGAAGGTAGATTTCTGTAACTGAAGAAACACTAATAATATTTAAAATAGCTAACATTAGTGAGCATATACTAGGTGCTGGGTATTAGCAATGTGTCATGCATTATCTCATTAACACTCATGAATCCTATGAGAGAACAACCTTTGATGTTCCCATTTTAAAGATGAGGAAACTGCCTTTTAGAGAGGCAAGTGATGAACCCAAGCTATATGGTTTGCATGTAGCAGAGAGCACTTAAAATCAGCTCTGGGCAAATCCAGAGCCTGAGTCCTTAACTGTTATGCTTTACTTTGATAAATGATCAATTCATCAAAATTAGTTTAAAATTTTTAACAAGCCACAAACACTCTAGGATATATTTTAAAATTTGTTAGGTAAATTTACAGAGTACATTTTGGGCAATTACGGGACCGTAAGTACAGAAAGCAAAGCAAGTATAGCCTAAGTTATGTTAAATCCAGAGCCAGTTACTTTACTTTGGGGACTCTCCATAAATGTTTATTGGCAATGATGAGGAATTGTAATTTTTACTATTCTTGATGCATGCTATTTTTGCAATTTTAAAGTGCTCCCTTTGTGAATATATTTCCCAATAACTGTTTTTCATTTATACACATCTACAAATCTCTAGGCCAAAGCCTCCTCTAAAGCTGTCTAAGGGGATCACAATTCTAAAGAAACCATTTTAATTTAGAACACACTGCAGGCTGGTTTCAATGGACTTGAAAATGATACTTTTAGAGAAAATAAAGGGAAAATGAGCATTATTCCACATGAGTGCTCACCTCAGATATGCTAAAAGGTGTCCCTATATAAATGTTATTGTGAAGATCCAAACCGGCACAAGCCTCCTCTTAAATGAATGCTCCTTGAGGGCAGGTACAACATTCAGCACATGTAGTAAGTAGTCTCTGTGAAAATTACCTGGATGAACTTATTTAATAGTTAATATTAACCAAAATATTACAACATACATATGAGGTGAGAAAACACATTTGATTTCATGGCTGTAGTTTACCTAACTGAACTTGCGGGTGTTTACATTTTACAAAATGTAATTGGGAGTAGAGAGTAGCAGAAAATGAGGAAAGGAATATTTTATGTTTTGATTACTACTGAATATTTCATAGCCCCTACGGCTAAGACATTAGTTTCCTGTTTCCTATTACTTAAGTTATATTAAAGATGATAATAGGGGCCGGCTGGATAGCCCAGTGGATAGGGCGTCGGCATATCACATGGGAGGCCCCGGGTTCGGTTCCCGGGGACCTCTCCTAGCAGGCAGACCGCCTTGAGAAGGGCAAAAAGCTGCCACGGACAGGGCAAAAGCCGCCACAGGCAGGGCAGGTCGCCCGCAAATGGAGCGCAGCCAGCCACCCGCGAACTGAAGCAGAGCTGGCCGTGAATGGAAGCAGAAGCCACCCACAAGCGGGGAAAGCCGTGCCTGCGTGGTGACCGGTCTCGGCGTGTCGCCGCAGCGGGGGGGAGGGGAGATATGTAATAAAATAAATAAATCTTAAAAAAAAAAAAAGATGGTAATATGTCAGAGTGAAAAGAACTATTCTTTTCCTAAGTGTAATCCCTTTTTAGAAATTTAGGTAAACTCAGGGTTTCTGAAAGCTTCCATGGATTCTGAAGTTATGGTTGTGCTAAAGGAAAATATTAACACTTTTAAGTTCAAAAGGGCCACTAAGAATTGGATACAAACTCACACATTAGAAATTAAACATCATCATTATGACCATATGGATGGCCACTCTTCTATGTCAATATGGGTTACCATGACCTTTCCACAGGGGTCTTGTGTATATAATCCTCCCTGAGCAAGAAATATGACTACAGAAATGTTATTCAAAAGAATTGCGGAAAGATCACAAGTTACAAGTCAGAAGTGGAAGCAAGGTCTACTATTCTCTACTTCCATTTCCACACATTCATTTAAGGATAGAAAATGTGTGCCACTCCTAATCTTTTGCCCACATACTGCACCATGGAAGACATCACTAGTGGATCATGGAACTCTTTTTTCTCTGAGTCCAGTATCCTCAACACTGTGCTCTAGGTAGTCCCTACCAATCATGCCAGGAACTGCATGTGAGGTAAAAACTACCAGTCCTAGATAAGCTATATTGTGTAAATCTCTATCTGTTAAAATATAACCACTTCCGTAATATAAATTTAGGTTAGGATAGAACTTGTCTGGATGAACTATCTTCCTTGGTATTCTCTGAATTTTCACTAATTTCACATCTTTAAAAAAAAATAACAGAGGTATGATGAGAAAATATCTCATTTTTGAGAGATTTTTGAATGTTTAACTAGTGGTCAAAATAAAAATTTCTCTGAAATGGCACTGTATTCTATTTCCATTTCAAAAATATGGTCATTGTTATATATGCACAAATGTTATAAGAAAATATTTACTGGCTTACATTAAAAAGCAGGAAGCAAGAAGATATGAGAGATACAAGGACATATATGCTACTATTCACAATATGATACTGCATAATAAAATTAAAATTTATAATACAAATATACCCTATCATAGTTGATAGAAAAAAATGGGTTAATCTTAGTTATATCAGTTTTATGAAAGTTTAATTCATGCATTCTCTGTTTGAAAATGTGTATTTACTTTGATGTAACTAAGATGTCCTTTTGCTCATTTGAGACTAAGGAGAAAATGCACATATTTAGTACATTTTAAATTTAGCAATATTTGCACTTAGCAAACTTTACACAATATTTTCTATTTCTTTTAAGACTTATAAGCAGCTGTAACATGTGGCTGGCAAGTCAAGCCTGAAAAGAAATGTTCCTATTCTTTGTCTGCTAATGTTCTAAAAGAAGCTTCTTTGAAATTCACTTTTATTTGGGATTACAATTACATATGAGTGAAAATTACAGTTTCTTTTAAATTATGATTCTCCACATTATCTCACCAGATTTATGAAAAATGCATAATTTAAAGAAAAGAATATTGTGGGATGACAATCTTAATGTAAATTAAGTATTATAAATTATCTTTTAGGAATCTGACAACCCCTACACCGGACCGAATACACACATTTCCAGGTATGGAATTTGTATCCACCTCGCTTCACAAACACCAACTTATGCAATGTAAGCAGAGGGCTACAAGACTCCCTGCATCTAGAAGCAACATATAAACCATAAATAAAAAAGAGAAAAGCTGGCCTGAATCAAGAAATTTGTTTCATATGATGATGGTAGAAAAGTGTCAAGTAATTCAAGAGTGATCATGATGAAAAAAGGTGATGGTGACACATCACAAAAGTATTATTGAATGTTTTCTATATGCGGGTTCCCGTTCTAAAAGCTTAACATTTTAACCCATTCCAAGCTTCCAATAATTAAATGAACTGGGTACTACTGTTATCCTCATTTTATAAATGGGAAAACTGAGGATTAAAGAGTTAAGAAGTTTGCTGAAGGCCATACATCTAACAAGTGGTCAGCTGGTATTCTGATTCCTATGGGTTCCCTCTAACGGTGGAGGAAGGGGGTGATGAGAGGAAAAATGTAGGTTATGTCATTTAATTCATTTCCACATCAAGAATCCCACAAACATAGCACTTTTCATAAAGACTGAGTGAAAGCAGAATATTCCTCTGGTTAGCAGAGTCATGCTATATGCTGCCCAAACTCAGCCTCCCCTGGGCAACTTTCCCTGATTCCCCCAGGGAGCCCTGAGGGCTCACCTTTTCTGTGCTCCCACTAGAATACAGACAAACACAAACACACACACACACACAAACATGTGTGTACATATATAAATTTACACATAATTACATATCCATCTTGTATATAGCGATGATGATCATACTGCATGCCTGTCTGCCTATTAGACTGGAAGCTTCTTGAGCAGAGGGGACATATCTTCTTACCCATTCATTCGTTACACCTTGCATAACTAACTGAATCAATACATTTCTAGGTTGGTTTAATGAGTCCCAAACTGCTCTTTATAGAGAAAAGGCTTCAATGAGAAGGGGTAAGGGGTAATGGGGTTATGGATTAATGACCAAGCACCCATGATTTTGGGGGCTCACAGAGTCCAGTGTATGTCCTGACAGAGGGAGGAAAATTATAGGAAGAACACTAGCAGACTGAAGGCCTCAAGAGGGAAAGGATCCCTAAACACGACTTTTAAGCCCAGGAGCTAGACCTACTGGAGGAAAAAAAGAGGAGAGACAGCCAAGAATCCAGTCTATTAAAAGGAAGGGAAACAGTCAAAGAAGCTCTGGTCTAGAGCTGGATGCACTGGTTCTTTTGTTTGTTGGTTGGTTGTTTTTTATTTTTTTTCACCTTTTGGCATTTCAATGTTCTATTTTTTTTCTTTATTTAAGCAGTTTTATTGAGATATATTCACACACTATTCTGGAAGCTGTAAAAGGCAAGGAAATGGACTATCTCCTAGAACACCCTCCAGAAATGAACACAGCCCTGCCAACACTTTGGTTTTAGCCCAAGGAAATCTGTGTCAGACTCCTAGCCTACAGAACTGTAAGATAATAAATTTGTGTTGTTTTATGCCACTGAATTTGTGGTAATTTATTACGGCAGCAGTTAAAAACTAATAAGGTATTTTCAAATTCTAGGTCAAGGCTGCCCCTTGAGGGTGAAAAGGGGTAACTGCAGAGGTCCTAAGTGTGTGTCAAAAGTACATGTTGGGGAGGAAAGGCCACATCTGACCCAGACAACACAATGAAAGATGAAAGGAATTGAAAGAAAAACTTTTAAAAGAATTAGAGAAAGCCCAGTGAGAGCACCTAATGTAAAAGATGGATATGGTACATCTTTGTCTTTGGAGAAATGCTGCTCTAATTCTAAACCCCAACCCAAGTCTTTCTTCTGGGAGGGCCAATCTAAGCCAACTCAGAACTACTAAAAACAGAATAAAAGTTACACTGTTGGATGCTCCTTAATAGCTTCTGCTCTCCAATGCAATCCAAGGTGAGAATCATCTGTGCATGGGACAAGAAAGCATTCTAGAAACTATTCTGAAACAAAACCCATGCCCAGACAGCAGGGAAATAATAGCTAGCCATCGAGAGATTAAAACAATAAGATCAATTCCCTCTCATTTCTTGTAGTACTTCTAAGCAAAAGAGCACAAGACAAAAGTTAGTGTTATGAAGCACTTATATTTTAAGAACTCTTTGTGGTAAATACCTCAATTTCATAATTTTCTTCATTAATTAAAAGAAAGTGATGTTAAATAGAATAAAGAATGGACAAATGCATTTGCTTATGGCATTACCCATCAAATAGCCACAGGGTACGAACTTAGTGGTCACAGAGAAGGAAAGTTCCAATGTGGAAGAATCATATCTTTATCCTTGTAAAAAATTTGAATGAAGTCTATGTAATAAAGGAAAAAGACTTTGATGCAAAATGAAACAAAAAACTTTTGTTTGGGCATGATTGAATATTTTGTTGCATAATGATACAGGACTGGAATAAGATTACTTTTATATACAAAGTAAATCATTATGATTCCAGGAAACTCTAAGACAATCAAGTATAGCTTAAGTTCTTAAAATGATTGAACTCTCAATTTAAAAAAATAGCTCACAGAGGTTTGTAAATGTTTTAACATCTGTTTTATGATTTAACTGTCAAACTAAATTATCTTAAACTTGAAGCTGTAACTATCTAATGTAGCCTACCACTTATTTTCACTGTTTTGGAATCCTGAAATCACAGCACATGAATGAAACCTTAGGAGTCACCCCACTTCAACAAAGTACCTGATGGGCGAGATACAGCTAACAGATAGTTCCACTTTTTAGAAGGCTCTACTTGATAAAGCATTTTTCCTATAGATTCTTATACAGACCAATTTATGTTTTAACTTATGGTACAAATAGGAAGGAAAGATAAGGAAGTAGTCAGTTATTCTGTGTGTATTATAGGCCAAATATTGTGCTAGATACTTTACATATTTTTTAAAGAATTTTCTTCACATCATCCCAGTGAAATATTATGAGTTTCAACATATAGATTAAAACAAAATCATCAGACTTACAATACAAGATAAGATTACCTATCCTCTAACTAAAATGACTATAAGTCATTGTTATGAATATTCCAAAAGGAAAGATCTACCTATGTTTTTCCCCATTTTATCTGAATTTTACAGTTTAAGCACAAACATATAATTAGCCATATAATAATATAGTACTAATTTTGCCTGATAAATGTAGTAGAAACTATATTGCAACACATTTTACATTTAAAAATCAATGTTCATGATACTGCGGCTTAAAATCGTGAATAAGCAAACTAAATGTCAAAAAATAGAAGGATGTTTAAACTACTTTCAGATGGTAGAAAACCTTATAGCCATTGAACAACATTTTTGAACATAGCTAAGGATATGGTACAATGTTTATGGACAAGTGGAAAGATGCAGGATACAATAAATATACACATACATGTGCTTATACATACAGTATAGCCCCAAAATTGTAAAAGTAAAATGATGCACATATGCACTTAAATATAGGAGGAAAAATGGAAAGAAATAGCCACTGCTTCATGGTCTTTGGAGTTTAGTACAGTCTAAGCATTTCTATTTTTCCAATTGAACTCATCTTATTCTATTTATATTATAATCAGTTTGTATATTTGTTTCATTTCTCATTAGACTCTATGTTCTTTGAGGTCAGGGACCATACCCTTAGTCACATCTGTAGAGTTCCTTCCTTGTAGTATTTGGCATGAATTTAAAATAAATGAAGTATAAAATAGCCTGTGATTTTACTTTGGGTGTAGCTTCTGTGTTTTTAAAGATTTTATGTTTATTCTTTGAAATTTTATTTACAGTATTAAGTAGGATAAAAACACTTCTGGATAAAATTCCATTTGAATGAGCCTATATATGATTTTAGTATTTTTTTTCTCTTTACATGGGTTTACTTGCAAATAAAATAAAATCCATTCCATTGTGAAATGTATACTTAATATTTTACAAAAGAATGAGAAAATGAGGGCTAACAAAAGTTAATATGGACATTTGACCACCCTCTGTATTAAAATAAAATATGCCTAATATGAATACAAATAATTTACAGTCTATAATGTCTAGATATATTCTGTAGTTTTGTACCCTTTTCAGTGATGATCTTGATATTTTTCACTAAAAGGTACTTTTTAGTCACTAATGGACACATGTGTAGACCTTTCTCTTTCAATTTATCAAAAATTTTTAAAAAAGACGCATCCTCTTCCATGGAGGACATATGTGTAACAATAAGTAACAGAAAATGATTAACACTGAGAAGCAGAGAACTTGAACAGCGCCCCTAGGAGGTTAGAGTGATTAAATATTGGATAAATTCCAATGTTAAAATAATGTAAACAACTTAAAGCATTCCTATAATATATTTGGCAAGGCACTGGGCACTTTACATTTGTTATCTTACAAAATCACTATATGTTAATTATGATCATTCCATCAAATTCTAAATAGAAAAATAACTTTCCCAAGAAAACACAGCTACTAAGTAGTAGATTCTAATCCATATGAATATGATGAAATTATGCTTCTGGAAAAGAAAAGTCCCAGACTAAGATGTTAGTTATGAACTAAAATTAGAGGAGAAGCTTGAGGACCAAGGTTTTACTTCAAGTATACAGAAAAGATTTCAGGAACAGATTTTTGGATGGGCTGGAGGTTAGATGATGAGGAATGCTTCAGGAAACTGAGCTTTACCTCACTCTTCCTCACAGTAAACACCATCTAGGAATGTGTTGGGGTTAACTTTGCACCAGTCACTCATTCTCTATTAACAGATAGGCATGGAGTCAGTCTCCAGAATTTTCAGGAGGGAGTGAAATCAAGGAAAATGAAGGCAAAGGGAGCACTCATGCCTGGTATCAATCCACAGCTGTATGACTCCATGGGAAAAGGGAAAGCTATACTTCCATGAGAGAGAATGCTGAGTCATTGACTGGTTTATGTTTCCATGAGACTGTATCCTTTGCCTTCAAAGAAACTTATAAATCCTTAAGTCTGTGTCTGGTGGTGTCTTTCCATCAACACCTACCCTGTTGCCACAATATGGCAGAGGTTATTAAATACCTGTTTCCTATGAATAGCATTGCCAGCATATCAGCCCTGGCTGGCTTATACACTTACATGCCCAGGAAATTTTTACTCAGAGAAAATCCTCTCTCTTTGTGATGGCTTCTGGACTGATTTTCCTATGTTCATCTGGACTGATTTTCCTATGTTCACTCACTCACCTTTTCCATGTTTAAACTGTAGTGCGCACATATCCCCACTGTACTGGTATCTTGGTATAATGTTACTCATTGACAAACATCTCTCCACTAAACTAATAGTTCTTTGAACTGATAGTTCTTTACAGCCCCAGCCAGTGCTCATTCTTCATTCATTCATTTACCACTTAAGGTGCATATTGTTTGAATCTAGCAATTCAAAATTTAATTAAATCTAATCCAAACTATTGTCAAAACATGACCCAAGGATGAAAACATTTTCATTTAAAAAATTGTGTAAAAAAATAAAAAGAACAATAGTTAATACTGAGCATTGCATGCCAGACAATGTTCAACTAGTGTTACATATATTAATTCATTTAATCTTCACAATGCTATGCAAAAAATACTGTTATTATCCCTACTTTCCAGATGAGGAAACTGAAACAGAGGAAAGTTAAGTAACCATCCAGAATCATACAGCAAATAAAGGGTAAAGCTGGTATTTGAGTCCAGGCAGGTAGATGAGTGGCAGGGCAGGTGCTATCAGAGCTGTGTGTTCTAGTGCCATTCAAGGAACACAAAGAAATGATGCCAACATTATTTACATGTGGGCTGCTTGTTCTATTTTAACATGTAACAAAACTTGTCCCTCACCTTGTTCTTCCTCTTTGGAGTATCTTGGCTATTTTGGTCCTTACTCTCACATAACATTTTAAAGTAAACTTGTCGAGTTTAAAAAAAGAAAAAAAAACAACTTAGATTTTGTTTGAAACTGGACTGAATTCATAGATTAATTAGACAACAATTGACTATTGTAACAAATACTCCTAATATCCATAAACAAGGTCTTTTTTTTTTCAGATTTGATCCTCTTCACTGATATTTTCTAATACTTTAATCTTCCCCTTTGTATGGGCATCACTCCCTGTTCCTTTCTGTTTTGTAACCTTTGGTTGAAACCTAGACATTTTGATATTTTAACATGTTACCACTGAATTTAGCCTCTCAGTGTGTCTGTTCCTTAAGCTTGTATGCAGCTACTATTATGACAGAGCTTTCCTTGATTGCCAGGAGCTAACAAAAAAAAAAAAAGGAGAGCTTTTAGAAAATGGTTTCTGCCAGTTCTTGCTGGTTGTTCAAAATTTCTGTGGGCAGGAGACAGAGTCCTGAAGCATCTCATTTTGCCATCTTGATTGGGGAGGGACTAGCCTGACCACATCTTGATTGTTTTGGCAATTACACAACTCTATATTTACCTAAACTTAGCACAGTACACTAAAAAAAAGGGATTTTTAATATATGTAGATTATACCTTAATAGAAATGTCAAATAAATAGAAAGATAATCCATGGAATAATGAAACACATATATTTACTTACAGGAGCAGAATGGCAATAGGGTAGAGTGGTCAGAGATAGAATTTTTTTCTCTAAAGATCACAGGTTCTTTTTTTAAACTTTTTAAATTGAAGTTTATCATTCATATATGAACATTCATAAATGAGGAAGAATAGTAAAGAAAGAATATGCGACAGAGTATCAGAGGTATTCACAGATGGTATTAAACTGCATTCAATTTTTCTTGAGCTGTAAAGAGATCACATCCAATGTTCTCTGACATTTTAGAAGTTCCTGCAACCTTCATGTTCATAGCTTAGGTTGAAAATAGGGCTAGCCAATTTCCCTGAAATATCAGCCTAGACAAACAATAATCTGAGAAACATTATTTCTATACTTTTTTCTTCTCCTCACTGAAATAAGCATATTAATAGAAAGTACAAAGATGATACAATACCAAGATGTTAAAAATAAAGTTGAAATTAAAAGATCTGAGGTAATCATCTTCTGCTATGTCTAGAAGGAAATGTACTAGTTAGGGATGTAACACTCCCTCTTCTGAGTGCTCATTATTGTAAAATCTGCCTAGCCAACAAACAATAACCAAATAGTCTCTAGGCTCTCAAATTAACAATCTCACAATGATTTAGTAGCACCAAATAAAGTAAGGTGCAATTTCCCCAAAGATTTTATGAATACTTCAACTCTATACATAATTAATTCAAATAAAATAATCACTAGTAAAACCAGACACATAATGAGTCCAGAGAAAATCAGTTAGTGACAAGAAACTATTTGGCACAGAATGCTCTGTTGCACATTTTTAATGCTATTATTTGTAACTGAGTCAACTTAGTAATAAAAATAAAAAATAGATATATCTTTCCAAAATGCCTATGTCATCAAATTGAACTTTATCTGGTAGACTCTTTTTTTTTAAGGTATATTTTTTAAAGATACCTAGATTACACAAATGTTACACAAAAAATACAGGGATTCCCATATGCCCCACTCCCCACACCCTCCCACATAAACAACATCCTTCATCAGTGCAGCACATTGATTGCAATTGATAAACACATCCTGGGGCATTGTCTGGTTGATTCTTGTTCATGTTTGTTGATAAATTAAAAGCCAAAATCAAAACAACAAAAGAGGTAGTACATAATTAACATAATTAACTTTCTCATATACATTCCAAATGCTTTTATACCTAATGTGCATTATAAAAGTATTACTTCTTATTCTTCCAGAGCATAATAAAATAAATGTTTTAAAGGACATTAACATATTGGAGAAATACCTTCAGTTATGTTTTACTTTTTGGCAGAGGATCTGGTCATCTTAAAAAATAATGTTATTAACCAATTTTGGGAACTAGATTACAAGTTGAATAGCAATTGATGATCAAAATCATCACACTCAGAACTCAAAACATACAGTTTTATTTAAAAAAACTGTAAAAGTGAGAAGTTTATTGGTATTTGAAAAGTTGTATTATCTCCAATCTTTTAAAAATACCTAAAATGAAATCTTCTAGTTCTTGAAGAAAAAAAACAGACAACTATAGCAGAAAGATGTTCTAAGTAATGCCTACTTGTGTTTAAAAAAATCTGATCAAAATTTGTGACAAATCAACAATTGCACTATTTGCCAATTTTTATGTTTGAAAATTTATCTTGCTACCTAAACAAATGAAATAAGTATTATTCAACTACAGAATATTTATATTTGTTTTTCTATTAATAAAACTTTTATCAGTCACATATTAAAACATATTGAAATGCCATTATAAAATGAATTCAAGTGTTCCAAACTCCTTTATAAACATGCTCACAAATATTTAATAGAAATATTTTCCAACTTTTTCTATAGATAGTGTCTTTTTTCCATCAGTTTTTCATCTGTAAAATGGAGATGATAATGGTTCCTATTTTATGATACTGCATTCATAACAGAATTGCTTTTATAGTATTATAAAAGAAATAATTCAAGTAAAAAGACTAAAATGGTGTCTGGCATAAAGGTTTCCATAAATGTTGGCTTTATGACCTTTATTTTATTTTAACTTTTCAAGCTCCCGTTTTCATTAAGCAGAATACCAGCAAATCAGTAAAAAATTGTTAAAAGAGGAACTAAAAGGAAAAAAAAAAACTCTTTAGAAAAAAAGTATCTTTTTCAAGTAACCTAGTTTGGATTTCAATGGTAGAATAATTACCTGTAACTGACTGCCTTGGTTATTTAGCCCCACAATTTTTAAAACCTTAGTGTATAAGATAAAATGTTTTAAAAAATTATTGAAAAATCTTCTTTGTTTAGTTTCCTAGGCTGCTCAAACAAATGGCATGAAATGGGTCAAGGTAAACAATGGGAATTTATTTACTCATGGTTTTGAGGCTAGTTCTGCCTTTGATCAACAGCAGACCTCAATTTCCCCAAGTTCTCTGTCACTTTATAACAAGGTTTGCCTTTCCTCTAGTTTCCAGTAGCACATTCATCATTTCCTTCTAAGGTCTCATCAGAAGTACCTTTAGCATCTATTGTTCTAACAGTCTCTTCAAAGAAATCTAGGTCTTTTCTACCAAATCCCT
>PVKH010028223.1:0-12881 GCA_004027955.1 Chaetophractus vellerosus
GTCTCCCGGAGCTCCCAAACAGGTGCTTTAGATAGCTCTGGGTGATTACTAACTACCTTGTAGCACGAGTTGACTCTAGGAGCTCTTTATTCTGCCACCATCTTACACCCCTTCTCCAGATTGAACTTTTAAAAACTTTCCATCATTTGTCATTGCTCTCCTTAAAGTCCTTCTGAATCTTCCCTCTGCCACTGATATAAAATCCCAGTTACTTAACATGGCCAACAAGGTCCTATATGCTCTCATTCACATGTGCCGACATCTTTAACCCTATCTCTATTTCTCATCTCCATTCCCCCCGCCCTTCCAATTTTTGGTAAAAACTTTATTGAGATATAATCCACACTTGAAAAATTCACCCATTTAAAGTGTACAATTAATGGTTTTTAGTGTATTCAGAGTTGTGCAGCCATTACCAAAATCAGTTTTAGAACATTTTCATCATTTCAAGAGGAAATCATGTACCCTTTAGCAGCCTACCTCCAATTTTTTCTGCAAGCGTCCCAGCCCTAGGCAACCATGAATCTATATTATGTCTATAGATTTGCTTATTATAGACATTTCATATAAATGGAGTCATACAATAAATTACTTTTTGTGACTGACTTCTTTCCCTTAGCATATTTTCAAGCTTCATTTATGTTGTAGCATGTATCAGAACTTCATTCCTTTTTATAGCTGAGTAATATTCCATTATATGGCTATACTATACTCTGTTTATTCAGAATGTGAACATTTGGGCCGCTTCTACCTTTTGGCTATTATGAATAATGCTGCTACGAGCATTTCTGGGCAAGTTTTTGCATGAGTTTTTATTTTCATTTCTCCTTAAGTATATACCAAGAAGTGGAATTGCTGGGTCATATGGTAACTCTACATTTAACCTTTTGAGAGACTGCCAGAATGTTTTCCAAAGCAGCTACACTGGTTTACATTCCCACCAGCAGAGTATGAGGTTTCAATTTCTCCACATCATACCAACACTTGTTCTCATCTGTCTTTTCTTATTATAGCTATCTTAGTGGGTATGAAGTGTTATATAATTATGGGTTTGATTTGCATTTCTTTGATGGCTACTGATGTTGAGCATCTTTCCATGTGTATATTGGCCATATGTATCATATCTTTTCTTTGGAGAAATATCTATTGAGATCCTTTGCCAATGTTTTAATTGGATTGTTTGTCTTTTCATTATGGAGTTGTAAGAATTCTTTATATATTCTAGATATAAATCCCTTATCTAAGAAGTGATTTGCAAATATTTTCTCACAGTCTTTTTCTTTTTTTCCCTTCAGAATTAGCCATTTGCTTCTTTGGAATTCTTTTTATTATTATATTTTGCTTCAGGTGGGATGGGAAAATAGCATGTTAAAAGCCCACTCTTTCTAAGGCAATCAGATATTTTTGGGTAAAATCATGTTAGCTGTACATTTGCTGTTTGAGTTCAATGACGACTTTGGAGAACAGCATGGTGGGGGCTAAAACCTGAATACAAAGTGTAGAATGTAGGGGATAGGTGTGGAAAAGGATGGATCCTCCACTATTTCAGAAGAATTTTTGTGACAAGCTAGTTCCTGTTTCAAAGTTGTCAAATAATTGATTCCAGGTTTAAGCATAAAAATACTTTAAAAACCTGTTAAAGAAAAGGTTGGAAAATTACTTTATGAAGGGTTAAGAAGCACTGAGTATAATTAAAGTATATATGAACTAGAAAACAGATGTATATCTCAACAGCTGTATTAGCATATTAGTGAGACCATACAATATTTGTCCTTTTGTATCTGGCTTATTTCAGCCAACATAATGTCCTCAAGGTTAATCCATGTTGTCATATGCATCCTGATATCATTTCTTCTTGGAGGTGAATAGTATTCCATCGTATATCACATTTTCCAGTTATTGACACCTAAGTGATCTCCATCTTTTAACAATTGTGAGTAATGCCACTATGAACATCGGTGTGCAAATGTCTGTTTGCGTCCTTGCTTTTCAGTTCTTCTGGATATATTCCTAGTAGTGGGATTGCCAGATTATATGGCAGTTCTATATTTAGCTTCCTGTATTCTACAGAGCCTGCACCATTTTATATTCCCACCAACAGTGAAAGAGTGTTTCTATTTCTCTGCATCCTTTCCAGCACTTGTAGTTTTCTGTTTGTTTTATTTTAATAATGGCGATTCTGTAATGTGTGAAATAATACTTGTAGTTTTGATCCACATTTCCCTAATAACTAGTGATGTTGAACATATTTTCGTATATATATATATATATATATTGCCATTTGTATTTCTTCTTTGGAAAAATTTCTGTTCAAGTCTTTTAACCATTTCTAAAATTGGGTTGCTTGACTTTTTATCATTGAGTTGTATGACCTCTTTATATAGCATGGAGATCAAACTCTTATCGGATATGTGGTTTCCAGAAATTTTCTCCCCTTGAGTAGGCTGCCTTTTCACTTTCTTAACACAGTTATTTGAAGCACAAAGTATTTAATTTTGAAGAGATCTCATTTATCTATTTTTTCTTTTGTTGCTCATGCTTTGTGTGAAAGGTTTAACAAACCACCACCTACAACAAGATATTGAATATGTTTCCCTACATTTTCTACTAGGAGTTTTATGATTGTAGCTTTTATATTTAGGTCCTTAATCCATTTTGAGTTACTTTTTTGTATAAGGTATGAGATATAAGTCCTCCTTCTTTCTATTAGCTATGGTTATCTAGTTCTTCCAGCATCATTTCTTGAGAAGACTGTTCTGACACAGCTGGATGGATTTGTTAGCCTTGTCAAAAATTGCTTGACTATATATGTGAGGGTCTATTTCTGAATTCTTAATATGGTTTCGTTGGTCAATATGTCTGTCTTTATGCTAGGACCATGCTGTTTTTACCACTGTAGCTAAGTAATATGCTTTAAAACCAGTAAGTGAGAGTCCTCCAACATTTTCCTTCTTTTTAAAGACATTTTTTGGCTATTTTGGGCCCCTTACCCTTCCGAATAAATTTGATCATTGGCTTTTCAATTTCTGCAAAAAAAAAAAAAAAAAAAAAAAAAAAAAAGCTGCTGGAGTTTTATTAGGATTGCATTGAATCTGTAAATCAGTTTAGGTAGAATTAACATTTTAAAGATATTTAGTCTTCTAATCCTTGAACACAGAAGTTCTTTATGACTTCCTCCTCAGACTGCTCATTAGTTGTGTATAGAAATGCTGCTGATTTTTGCATATTAATCTTGTATCCTGCCACTTTGCTGAATTTGTCTATTAGTTCTAGTAGCTTTCTTGTGGATTTTTTGGGGGATTTTCTAGGGCTAGGTTTTACCACCAGTGCATAGTGATGGTTTAATTTCTTCCTTTCCTACTCGGGTTCCTTTTATTTCTTTTTCTTGCCTATTTGCTCTAGCAAGAACTTTTAGCACAATATTTAATAACAGTGCTGACAGTGGGCATCCTTGTCTTGTTCCCAGTTTCGGTGGGAAAGCTTTAATTCCTTCGCTGTTGAGTACAATGTTAGCTGTGGGTTTTTCGTATATGCACTTTAACATGTTGAGAAAGATTCCTTTTATTCTTAACTTTTGGAGTGTTTTTTTTTTTTAATCAAGAAAGGATGCTGTATTTTGTTAAATCCCTTTCCTGTGTCAATTTAAATGATCATGTGATTTTTCTTCTTGAATTCATTAATGTGGTGTATAATACTAATTGATTCACTTGGGTTGAACCACCTTTGCATACCTGGGATAAAATCCACTTTATCTAGGTGTATACTTCTTTTAATGTGCTTTTGGGTTCAGTTAGCAAGATTTTGTTGAGGATTTTTTGCATCTATATTCATTAAAGTAATTGGTCTGTAATTTTCTTTTTTGTAGTGCTTTGTCTGGCTTTTTATTAGGGTAATGTTGGTGTCAATAGAATGAGTTTCGTAGTGTTCCCTCCTGATCAATTTTTTTGGAAGAATTTGAGGAAGAATGGTATTATATCTTGTTTGAATGAATGATAGAATCACCTGTGAAGCCATTTTATCCTGAAGCCATTTTTTCATCTTTGTGAGGTTTTCAATGACTGTTTCAATCTCAATACTTGTGATTGGTTTGTTGAGGTCTTCTATTTCTTCTAGGGTCAATGTAGCTTGTTAGTGTGTTTCTAGGAATTTGTCTCTTTCATCTATATTGTCTAGTTTGTTGCAGCATACAGTTGTTCATAATATCCTCTTATGATCTTGTTTATCTCTGTGGGGTCAGTTGTTATGCCTCCCCTCTCATTTCTGATTTTATTGATTTGTATTTTCTCTCTTGTTTTCTTTGCTGGTCTAGCTAAGGGTTTGTTAATTTGTTGATCTTGAAGAACCAACTTTTGGTTTTGCTGATTCTCTCTCTTTTTTTTGTTGTTGTTGTTCTCAATTTCATTTAGTTCTTCTCTAATCTTTATTTCCTTCCTTCTGCATGCTTTGTAATTAGTTTGCTGTTCTTTTTCTAGGTCCTCCAGGTGTGCAGTTTAGGACTTCGATTTTACCTCTTTCTTCTTCTTTAGTGTAAGCATTATATTTCCATCTCAGCACTGCCTTTGCTGTATCCCATAGGTTTTGATATGTTGTGTTCTCATTTTCATTTGTCTTGAAATATTTACTGATGTCTCTTGCAATTTCTTCTCACTGATTAAGAATGTGTTGTTTAAGCCTCATATATTTATGACTCCCCCCTTTTTATGCCTGTTATTGATTTCCAGATTCATTCCATTATGATAAGAGAAAGTGCTGTGTATAATTTCAATTTTTAAAAATTTATTGAGACCTGTCTTGTGACACAACATATGGTCTATCCTGGGAAAAGACCCATGAGCTCTTGAGAAGAATATATATCCTGCTCTTTTTTGGTGTAATGCTCTATAAAGGTCTGTTAGCTCTTGTTCCTTTACATATTATTCAACCTCTCTGCTTCCTTATTTTACTCTGTCCAGGTGTTCTAGCTGATGCTGAGACTTATGTATTGAATCTCAAACTGTTACTGTAGAGACGTCTATTTCTCCCTTCAGTTTTGCCAATGTGTGTCTCATGTGTTTTGTGTAAATATTTATGACTGGTATATCTTCTTGGTGAATTGCCCTTTTTATTAATATATAAAGACCTTCTTCATTTCTTATAACAGTTTTGCATTTAAAATCTATTTAGTGTAATATAAGTATTGCTACTCCAGAACTTTTCTGATTACTTTTTGTATGTAATATATCTTTCCAACCTTTAGTTTTCAACCTGATTGTGTCCTTGCATCTAAGATGAGTGTCTTGTAGACAGCATATAAATGGCTTGTATTTTTTTTTATTCTTCTTTCAGCCTGTGTCTTTTGATTGAGGAGTTCATTAACATTCATATTATTAGTGTAAAAGCATTACTTCACCCTTTTTATCCTTTGAATTTCCATTGCCATATCTTACTATTGTCTGTCTTTTTACCTTTTTATTTTTATTTTATTTTTTTTTTAAGCTTACATTCTGATTTATTTATTTTATTACATATCTCCCCTCCACCCCGCTGCGGCGACATGCTGAGACTGGTCACTGCACAGGCGTGGCTTTCCCCGCTTGTGGGCAGCTTCTGCTTCCATTCACTGCTGGCTCTCAGTTCGCGGGTGGCTGGCTGCGCTCCATTCGCGGGCGACTTGCCCTGCCCGTGGTGGCTTTTTGCCCTGTCTGTGGCAGCTTTTTGCCCTGCCCATGGTGGCTCTGGCCTGCCCATGGCGGCTTGCCATTCTCAAGGTGGTCTGCCCGCTAGGAGAGGTCCCTGGGAACCGAACCCGGGGCCTCCCATGTGGTATGCCGGAGCCCTATCCACTGGGCTATCCAGCCGGCCCCCTTTTTACCTTTTTAGATACTCTTACTTAAATTCTTCATTTCTACACTCTTCTCTAAGTCTCTCACCCTTGTCTTTTCGTTTCAGGCTGCAGAAATCCCTTTTGTGTCTCTTGGAAATCCAGTCTTTTTGTAACAAACTTCCTCAATTTTTGTTTGTCAGTGAAGACTTTAAACTCACCCTCATTTTTGAAGGACAGTTTTGCTGGATAAAGAATTCTTGGCTGGCAGTTTTTCTCTTTCAGAACTTTAAATATATCATATCACTGCTTTCTCGCCTCCATGGTTTCTTATGAGAGATTGGCATTAGTCTTACTGAGCTTCCCTTGTATGTGATGCATTGCTTTTCTCTTGCTGCTTTCAGAATCCTCTATCTCTGTCATTTGACATTCTGAACAGTAGATGTCTCAGAGTAGATCTATTCATATTTATCCTTTTTGGGGTACATTGTCCTTGAATATTGATATTTATGTCTTTCATAAGAGTTGGGGATTTTTTGTCATTATTTCTGCAAATATTTTTTTCTGGCTCTTTTCCATTCTCTTCTCCTTCTGGAACACCTATAATGTGTATGTTTGTGCATTTTGCTTTGACATTCAGTTCCCTGAGACCCTGTTCAATTTTTTCCCACTCTTTTCTCTTTCTGTTCTTTTCTCTGTGCTCTGAGGTTCAGATGCTCTGTCTTTCAATTCACTTATTCTCTCCTCAACTAATTCAAATCTGCTGTTATTTGCCTCTTATTGTCATGGAGGTATTTCTTTTATCTTCCCCTCACTGGTAATTCTGTTCTGGCCAGAGCTAGCCAAACTCACCAAAGATAAACCACTTTCCTCCCTCTGCCTTACTCTCCTACCTCCCAGGGGAGAAGACACCCATTCCCCTCTCAGCTGGCCACAGTGAGCTATGGGTTTTACCCAGACTGTTCACTTGAGGGTCTGAGAATGGGTGCTGTTTCTGGCCATGGGGGTAGTAACTCATGGTTTTTGCTTTGGCCTCTTCATCTCTCTGTCCCTCTCTGTCCTGGATGGTGTATGACACTCTCATGGTCTGCAGAAGTTCCCTCATATTTTTGGTAGTGTCCTTTGCAGCACAAAGTTTTAATTTTGATGAAGACTAATTTATCTATTTTTTCTTTTGTTGCTTGTGCTTTTGCTATCATATCTAAGAAACCATTGCCTAATCTAAGGTCATGAATAATTTACACCTATGTTTTCTCCTAAGAGCTTGAGATTTAGCTCTTACAATTAGATCTTTGATCCCATTTTGAGTTAATTTTTGTATATGGTGTGAAGTAGGGGACCAATTTCATTCTTTTGCTTGTGGCTTTCCAGTTGTCCCAGCCCTATTTGTTGAAGAGATCATTCTTCCCCCCATTCAATCATCTTTGCAAACTCGTCAAAAATCAATTGACCATAAATATAAGAGTTTATGTCTGGACTCTAAATTCCATTCCATCACTCTTTATGTCTACTGTTATGCCACTACTGCACTGTTGGTTATACCAGCTTTATGGTAACTTTTGAAATCTTGGAAGTGTAAGCCCTCTAACTTTGTTCTTTATCAAGATTATTTTAACTACTCTGATTTCCTTTGCATTTCCATATGAATTTTAGAATCAGCTTGTCAATTTCTGTTTTTAAAAAAGCTGCTTGTATTTTTGATAGAGATTGCAGTGAATCTGTAGATCAATTTGGGGGATGTTGCCATCTTAACAATATTATGGCTTCTGATTAATGAATACAGGAGGTCTTTCCATTTACTTAGGTCTTCTTGAAGCCTTTCAATGGAGTTTTGTAGGTTTTGGTGTTCATGTCTTGCACTTGTTTTGTTAAATTTATTCCTAAGTATGTTATTCTTTTTAATGCTATTTTAAAAGGAATTATGCACTTAATTTCACTTTTGAATTGATTATCAGTTATTGTATAGACATGCATTTGATTTTTGTATTTTGATCTTGTATTCTGCTACCTTGATATACTCTATTTATTAGATTTAATAGATTTTTTGTGTGTGTGCCTTCTTTGGGACATTCTATATATAAGATCATGTCATCTATGAATAGAGGTAGTTTCACTTCTTCCTTTTTAATCTCTATGCCTTTTCTTTCTTTTTCTTGCCCAATTAACCAGCCTAAGGCCTCCAGTACAATACTGAGTGGAAATTGAGAGATAGACATCTTTGTCTGGCTCCTGATCTTAGACCATTAAATCTCTCACCATTAAATATTATGTTAGTTGGGGATTTTTACCCCTCATTTATTAGGCACCAATCTTGGATATTTCTTAGAACTTACCAAACTTGCCCATTTTAGGGCCTTTGCAAACATGGTTCATCACATGGCTTCTTATACTTCAAATTTCAGAAAAACCTTCCCGGACCACTCCAGTTAGAGTGGACTGCCTCCTCCATTCATTATTCTCTGGAAGAGCATCCCATTTCCTTCCCCGCATAGTTATTTTGTATATTTATTAGCTCGTTCATTCTCTGCCCTCCATGAACTTTCCCTGAGGACACGGACTATTTCCATCTTGGTTGCTGTTGTATACCCAGTGTCCAGAACAATAAAAACTCCATCCATTCTTCTGAATGAATGAGTAAATAAATAAACATTCACTATATACATATGTCCTAAAGTCATGTAACAGATTTTTAAAAACCTATATGCTTAAGCCTACCCACTTAATGGTCATCTTCTAGCTAGAGCAGCCACTTCTGAAACTACCCAGTTATTGCATGATGCTACCATTTTCCAAAATGTTTTTGGAATTGGCTTTATAGCCTGTGACATTTTCTTTTCATCTTATCATTTCTTATAAAATTAGTAGTTATATAAAATGAAATCAATCTACATTATGAGAAATGGAAATACCTAATGCTGTGATGTCTTAGTGGATTTAGCAGTTAAAATTTACATTCTCCAAGTCTACAGAGATGCACCCTTAACATGTTCATTAAGAGAGCAGTCATGTTTCTTTTAAACTAACATGTTTGGAAAACTCAGTGTATGCTTTTGGCATTATAACACTGAGTATGTAAAAAAGAAACACCTACAGATAGCTCTAGTATGAGATTGTGTCATAGATTTTTTTTTTTTTTTTAGTTAAGCATGTAAACATTCAAGAGGCAATTGAAGATGGACCCATTCCTGGCTTTGACTACTGGGACACTGGAAAGTTATTGGACCCATTAAAGCCTCAGTTTTTCTCCTGTAAAATTACCGACTTAAACCAACTTCTAAGAGTTAAATGAGATAATGGTGTTCCAGGTGTTCACCCCAAGGCCAGGTTCACAGTATGCTGTCAGTAAATGGCATTGTTATAATCGCCTACTAGCCCAACCTCCTTGTTTATAGCTAAGGAAACTGAGAGACTTGATGAATTGCCAAGAATAAGGGCAGTTATTAAGAAGCTGAAACTAGAAACTGGATCTCCTGGCTCACGGTCCACTTCTTCCCATTTCAACACACAACAAGCCTCAGCTTGCTGAGCCTAACAGCTGGGAGGGGCAAGCACTTTTCATGGTTATAAGCTAGCCGAAAAAGGCTCTGAGAAGAATGTGGCACATATACTTTCTTAATGAAAAATAAACAGAAAGAACTTTTGAGTCCTTTGACTGCAAATCAGAATGCTTTTGTGCAAATTGAATTCATTTTGTTATTGCTTTAGGATAAATTAGATTCCATTACCATTCTCCATCACTTTTCCCCCCTTACTTGGAATTAGAATGGGGGAATTCAGCTGATTGCAGTAGCCATTGGGAAGTTAAAGGGAAAATAAAAATAACCTCCATTGATGCAAAAGAAGTAAAAAATAACCTTGTGGTAGCAATCACATTTTAATTTGAAAATTTTCCATAAGATTGGACGGGAGAGTTGTTGGAAACATATATAAATTATATGTGTATGGCCCTTTTAATAATTTTATTTCAACTAACCTTCAGGAAAAAATCATATTGAAAAGAAAGGACAGTTTGAAAAACAATTTGAGGGAAATTTGAATTTTTAACACTCATACATTCTGTTAGGTGGGTTTTACAACTATTGATTTTATCTTTTATTAATAGTCCCTGGCCTATTGCAAGCAATTGCACAAAACAAAATAATAAGAAATTTCTTAATTTTGCTCCTTTCTTTATGATTATTCTGCATGAGCCACCATGTAAGTTTGTACCATTTATTATGCTTTCAACAAAGACAAGGTAGTGGGGATCGATATTCAAGCACAGCACTGCCTCCCCCCACCCCCAAGTCTTTTAGAGCATAGTAGCACTTTTTAGCCTTATACAAAAGCCCCATCTTCTCACCAAGTCACAATCCCAGGGAGTTGCATCTATCCTTAAGAGGCAACTTTTCTAATTTGCACAAAGGCCGTGTATAGGCTAGTATGGCTTAGTATAGCATTATAGCCATACGGAAAACAACAACAACAATAACACGATAACACAACCTGAAATTAGCTTTCAAAGCACAAATCTGTTTTGAGCAAACTCTCCACATCTTGAAAACACAGATTTATATTTGAAAATTAACTCTGTGTGAAAACTTCCAAAGTTCAGTCACTAATTACTTAATTCACTTCATTCATTCCTTGATGCATCTCTTCATTCGACGCATATAATAAAAGAACTTGAAAGCTGCTGCTCTAATACATAAGGTAATTTCAGAGGGAGTTCCAAAAATGGTAAAGGAAATTTAACCCATTGCTATTACATGCTATCACTGTATGAGTAAATGCTTATTATTGTGATTCCACATTAATTTATAACACTGCACATTCGGCATGGATTATTGAAAACTTGCCAAGTGTTTTCTGAATAGGCGCTAAGGAAAAGCTAGTATTTTCCACAACTGTACGATTAACCCCTGGTCCCACTGTTCTCTGTTTACTCTTTGAAGGAAACCCCTGCTGTATGTTTGCCTTTCTAGCAATTGTTAGGTTATCAGGATGTGTCCTTTTGGGTGACTGCTGGGGCTCATTAAGCCTCCACCCCCAGCTCTGGCGGCATTACCCAGCAGGTTTATTTTAATATAAACAGTGTTACCAAATGTACTCTGTTGTAATACTTTTCTTGAGTCTTTACCTCTGCATGAATTCTCTTTTTATTTCTCTTTAAGCCCACAAAGAAAGCATTTCAGAGGTTTTCAATAGCAACCAAATCCTTTCAAGATCCCAGCTCTGAGTTCTGCGGGTGCCCTTTGTGAAATCACAGGGTTAGAGCCTTATGCATTAATCATGTCAGGTCAGCTCTTCCCAGATTAATTCATCTCCGCTGTGAAAACATTCAAACAAATCAAGCTTCCTCTTTCTTCCTGTTGCTTAAAGGTGTTTTTGGGGGGCAAACCCCACCTCTAGTGAGACAAGAGTGATACTGACACGGGGCCGGATACCTTGTGTGTAGGTTTTAACTGATAAACTAGGTATCTAACTCTGGGTGCTTGACAGAGTTTGGAGGTTGCTGCAGATATCAGTTATTTTTGCTTCACAGTACTTATTTTTCCATTTCCCGATAACTATATCCCCATTTCTCTTTCAGCCCATTGAGAATAAGGCCTACAGGTTCCCATCTGTTCAAATTCTTAATCTTCTTCTCTGCCTATTAACTTGTGATTTTTCACTACCTACATTTTTTTAAAATGTCTTCTATGACAATCTCAGCATGCCTTTTCAGAGTTTTGCCATAACTCCTTTATGCTGCATGAAATACCCTACTAAGATATGATTTGGCCCAGTCATTTTTGCTATGTGCTTTTGAACAGATTATAGTTTGTTCATGATGCTGATTCCAACTTAATTCTCTGGGAGTGGGAATGACATTGTATAAAAGGCTCTTTAAAAGTCTCAGAAGTCGAGCACTGAAAAAAACTGTTCTGTCATTTTATTGCAGTTGGTCTCTATTGTTTATTTCAGCACTCAAATATTGCTTGTCTTAGGAAAGGTCTTTTTTCACTTTTTAATCTGATGAATAGTGTTAACTAAGCTTTAGACCAGAGCTCTAGAACAAATTTATTGTTATTTTATCTATTATTTATCTATCATCTACCTATCTATCTGGCCATCTATCCACCCCTCTATTAATCTATCATCTTCCTTCATTTATCTATCATCATTACATTTTAATTCTAGTTGCATTTTTTGTTAAACTAATATGTCAAGTGATACCATTCTGAAATGTTGCTGTTTTTGAAAGTCTTTTTGGAACTTTGCAATGCATATTAATGCAGAGTTGAGTTATTTTGCTGGTTGTGATGAAGGGTGTTTGTTCTGTGTGCCTCTGCCAGTCTCCTTTGTCATATGGCTCTCCATTTGCTCTTGTGACTCTTTCATGGATGTGAGCTGGCACGTGGCCATGATAAACAAACATGGGTTGGATTTAAGAAGTGTCCAAACCTATCGTATAAAAGTCCACCTGTCAGTAGCTTAAAACTATTTCCTTCCTGTTTTTTTGACCCCTGTTTTTCCTAAATCTTAAGTGTAGTAGAGTGTGCATTACTACTTTTTCCAACCTAGTACAATGAATAGTATTTACCGGTGTCCCTAATTTCACATGGCTTCTTCTTCATCTTTTCTAAATGATCTCGGCTTGAGGGATAATTTTTGAAAAGACATCTTATGTTTTTGAATACTTAAGCACTTAATAAACTTTAAGTGGTATTTTTCTTCCTTTCCTTGTCAATTTTGTTTCTGGTTTGATTTTATATTTAGCATACTTTGTGGATAAACTTTCCCTTTGATAAGAGGCAGTCAAAGGTGAGAAAAGCTGGAATGAGCAGAGAGGACTTGACTACCCACTATGATTCCAAATATGTCAATCATCTGTATTATGAAAAACAGCTTAGAACATTTGGCATTCCTCAGAGTTCTTAATAAAATATTGTCCAGTGGGGGCTGCAGACTTTGAAGCAGGAAATAGAATAGATTTGCCATGGATAATGGAAGGGAGCTGATTGATATTGACAGATTTCAAGGATGATGGCCCTTCCACTCAAGACCAGTGGTCCACGTAATACTTGGATCAGATGATTGCCAAATGCAATGAACAAGG
>PVKH010028224.1:0-12879 GCA_004027955.1 Chaetophractus vellerosus
GTGGCTCAAGCGATGGAGCACCTCTTTTCCACATGGCAGGTCCCAGGTTCAGTTTCTGGTGCCTCCTAAGGAGAAGGCGAGCAGACACAAAGAGCACACAGCAATGGACACAGAGAGCAGACAGCGAGCACAAACAATGGGGGGGAATAAATAAATAAAAATAAATCTTAAAAAAATGTAGTGATAACACTAACAGGTATTTAGGCAGTTTCCAGTTGTTTACTACTACAAAAATCAATTACAGAAACATTCTTTTTGGTTCTGAGAGGCTATTTCTAAAGGATGAGGCAGCATTAAGAATTGAGCTCTGGAGTCAGACTGCCTGGGTTAGTTCAATTCCTAGCTCGAACACTAATTACCTGAATGAATTTAACCTCTTTGTATTTAGTTTCCTTGGCATAAAAGGGAATTATAAAACATCTTCATCATAATGTTATTTTGAGCAAGTAGAATATTAGGTGTAAAAAACTTAGAACAATGCCTGGCAAAAATCAAACACTCAAGTAGCATAGAGATTATTGTTATTATTATCCTGATATATTCATAGAAGGCGATTTATTGGATCAAAGGATATACACATTTATATTTTGGTAGATAGTCTCAAAACTTCCATCCAAAAAGACTTTAACCATTATCACTCCCACCAACAGGGTTTGAGTACTTACTGTATACTATCATCACTTCAGATTATCAATCCTTGATATTTTGCATATTATATGCATATGTATATACACACAGATATGCATCCTGGTTCTTTCCTATCATTGCTACTAAAAATTAATATCTTTTGTGTATTGTCAAAATTTATTGTTTATTGAGAAAATTTGGATTTCTAATGTAAGTAAGAAATCATTCATTCTTCTTTCCTTTCATAGCCTTTTCATTCATATCCTTTGCTCATTTAACTGTTGGATTTTTGCTTTGTCCTTCATAGATTTTTATGTATTCTGGCTTTGATCCTTTGTCTATTAAATACATTGCATATATTTCTCCCAGACTATCACACATTTTGTGACCTAATTGCCATTTATTGATAAAGAAAAGAATTTAATTTTTGGAGTAAAATCTCTGTATCTTAACCTTCATGGTTTTGGTTAATTTTTTAAAATATTTTCTCCCATGTCAAGCACAAGGCTTAGCACATTTTAGGTGCCCAAGAAATATATGTTGAATGATTGAGGTTTGAGTTGAAAGAAATTCGTGGAATTTTTTAAAAGTGATGCCGGTGTCTTAGTTTGCCAGGCTTCTACCACAAATACCACACAGTATGTTGGCCAGAACAGCAAGGATTTATTGACTCATGTTTTCAGAGGCCAGAAGTCTAACATTAGGATATCCACAAGGCTAGCTTTCTTCCCCAACACTGTGGCATTCTGGTGCTGGCTGCTTGTGACGCTTGGGGTTCCTTGGCTCTCATCTCAGCCTCATATAACATGGCAATGTCCTCTCTTTTCCTTGTGTCTGCTCTATCAGGTCCCCCTGACTTCAAGATTCTGGCTCCTTATAAATCCAGTAACCTGGATTAAGACCCACCCTCATTCAGTTAGTCCACACCTTAACTAAAATTAGCATCTTCAAATATCCTATTTATAATGGGTTCACTTCCCCAGGAAAACAGATGAAGAACAATTCTAAATTGGAATACTTAATTCAGTCTACCACAGCTAGTGTCTCTTGGGTAATAGGCATTAGCAGAATGCCAGAATCAGTTAATTCCATTATGATAAGTGTTATTATCTTTTTCCATGAAGCATACATAAAAGTATCAGTTATAACAATTAGAGCTTTCTCTCCAAGATTTCATTTTATTTTTAAATAAATCTATTAAGGTGATTATATCAGTTCCTATTACAATAATCCTTTCCAAGTACATTGAATTATCTTCATGGTCCATAAAACTCAAAAAGAAAGGAGATGAAATAAATAATATTTATTGAAGGTTACCAAAATATCAAGTTGGAAGACCAAGGGTGGAACATTGCATTTTTAAAGTCTTTGATTAACAATTCTATCATAATTTAAGATATTTTAGTTCTTCAAATACTTTTATCATTATCAAATCTAGTTGTTTCCTAGTTTTCCCAGAGTGAATAGAATTTAATAAGTTCTAGCACACATTTTTTAATGAAAAAATCACTAGCATCTAGGATTTATTTAACAAAATGATTCACACATCTAGTTCTCGCTTCTCACTCAAACACATGTATTTGCTTTAGCGGAATCATTTGTGTGTGTATATGTGTTTGTGTATGTGTGTTTGTGCAACTAATGAATATCCTGAGATGTAAATTAGTAAATTCTACCCCAACTGGTTTGGATAGGTTATGGTTAATTTTCATTTTCCTAAATCTTTTTTGAACTAGTCAAAGTAGGAAACTTACATGTTTTTCAAATTGGTGCAAATGAAGAACGAACACGTGTGTAAGATGCATGGGTTTTTATTGTCACAAGTTGGCTGAGTTTTTGTTTGATATAAGAGAGTTAAAGATGAATCAAACATAGCTCAGGTTTTTACAGATACTTTATCATACCTACTTTCATCTTGTCAGTTTTTCTTCAACATGCCCAGGTTCATTAATTAATTTTAGTATAATTAAACTTGAACAGCTTACAATTATATAATTAATAGATTCTATTTCAATGATAATTCGTAACTGATTTAAGTGGATCAATCTGGCACCCAGCAGCAATCACTTCATAAAGTTATTGGTGGCCAGGTGGCTACATATTGCAGATCTCCTGTTTCTCATACTGTCATGCTAATTCCCCAGCATTAGGTATTCTGGTGGACCACATTTTCCTGGATTCCTATGTTATACCAGGCTTGGATGCCTATGCTATGCTCTTCTTTGCCTGGTTTCCTATGTTATGATAGTTTCTGCCTATTTTAACTAAAATATGGATTCAATGCTATATATGTGATATGTATGCTCAGGAACATGAGGAGAGTCAAGGATAATTTTCAAAGAATTGGGGAACCTAGTGTTTTCCAGATCCAATAATGGTACAAGATGGAGTAAGCTTCCCAGATATGCTGAATTGAGGACCTTTAAAATAGTCAGTTTCAACAGATCAAAACAAAACAAAATACAAAATTCTAACCACCCACTTGCCTACAGGACCTTAAACTCTTACCAAGAGATTTTCTCAGAGTCCTAGTTAATTCATGGTCTCTTGGTAGTCGCTCTTCTTTTGCATATTAACACACATTAGCTAGAAAATATAAGTACTATATTTAGAAGATATCTTTATTCAATGGAGCAAGTGCTGGTTAAGAAGGCATGCTGACCAATAGATACAGTCCAGGATGAAAAGTTATGTCAGGGAGAGAGATTCAGGACATTGAAAAGGAAGGAGAAACAATTTCTGGAAAGGTAGTTGTTTACTTAACAAAGAAGAGGCTTCGTGCATAATTTTTTCTAGAAACAGCACAAAACGAAGCAGTTACTGTTAATGTTGAATTGCCAATGCCTAAGAACATGTGGCCATCATACTCATAAATGCCTGTCTATGAACCACCTGGTAGGAGAGGTCTACTTTAGACCACAGAATACTTGTAACAATGTATTAGAATATGTTTTCAGAAACTAAATATAATGTTATATAATATTATATATAATATTATATTTAAAGTCTGGAGAAATTCCATAAGTCTTTTAGGCTTTTGGAATTTGCAAATAACTTCTCTAGTTCAGTGACATTTCTGACACCCAAAACAGGTACCCTTCCTTAAAATTCGATTTACAAAGAGGCAATTAATTTAAAATAAGTTGTCTCTATGAAGACAAAATGGTATCACTGAGGATGACGGTAGGTTAATGTGTCGACTCGGCCAGATAATAGTGCCCATTGTTTGGTCAAGCAAGCACTGGGCTAATTATAATACAAGGACATTTCATGGACTTTAATCATCAGTGTGGTAATTGCATAGATGGCTGGTTACATCTACAATCATTTGAGGAGATTGCCATCAGCAATGAATGATGTCTAATCCAATCAGGTGAAGGCCTTAAAAGGGAAAGTGATTTCAGCATTCAAGGAGAGAATTCCCATCTCTACTTTGGACAGGAAGCGTCTCATGTCTCCTAGGGAACTCATCAAGGACCTTCATCGGAGCCCCTGGTTTGTTCCAGCCCTACAAAATTTGGACTTGTGTATTCCCACAGTCACATGAGACAATTTTATAAAATTTCATCCTATTTACAGATATCTCCTGTCAGTTCTGTTTCCTTAGGGAACCCTGACTAATACTATGAGTTCAGATTTCTTCTGGAAAATTTATTCATCATCATCTTATTATTAATTTGTGTGATTGATTAGTTCCAACTTTATGATTAAAAAGCCAGGTTTTAAAAGGAACACTAAAGGTTATAAGTCTAGAATTTGTGATACCCCAAAACATCTTCAAACATCATAGGAATTTAAATATTTTCTCAAACATGTTTAATGACCTGTTATATCTGAAACTACAGTTAGTACTACAGTTGATAAGTTTGTGTCCAAGTGACTTAAATCTTTGGGCTTTCCATATGCCAGTCGGGCCCTAAATCTCAGCAGAGTTGCAACACCTACTCTCCAGTTCTTAGGACTCACCCAGGATAACTAATAAGGAAATGATGATAGACCATGACCATCCCAAGGAACAAAGAGAGTCTACAACTGCAAACAAGATAGTCCCATCCATCTGCCCCATGAGATCTAAGCCCCCTCTCAATTAGAGGTGGAGTGAGCATCACCATCCCTGAATCTTCATGATTGGGGGATGAACGATGGACTAGAGTGGACTTACTGGTATTCTACTATAGACTTATTGTAATTATAGCAATGGAAGAACTTTTATCATTGATGTGGAGGCAGCGACCACCAGAGGTTCTGAGGGGAGGGAAAGGGGAAAAATAAGTGTGATATGGGGACATTTTCGGGGCACTGGAATTGTCCTGCGTCTCATTGCAATGAGAGATACAGGCCATTATATATCTTGTCATAACTTACAAAATTGTGCGCGAGAGAGTTCAAACTATAATGTAAACTATAATCCACACTTAGTGGCAATGCTGGTCATAAATGTGCTCATCAGTTGTAGCAAATGTACCAACACTAATGAAGGATGTTTTTAATGTGGGAAAGTGTGGGAGGGGTAGGGAGTGGGGCATACAGGAATCCCCTACATTTTTTATGTTACATTTATGTAATCAAAGTATCTTTAAAAAAATAAATAAATAAGAAAAAAAGAAAAGCTTAATGAATTTACAACACATGTTAGTCCATGATATATACCTTTGGCAAGAAGGGAAAACTAATGGGTTAGTTATTTCCCAAATCAGTGTGTGGTAGTTTAATTGGGAGTCATTTAGATTAAAATGTGATCTCCCAAAAAGCTAGTGAGGCCAAGATTAGTGGATTCAGCTTCTCTGAGGGTTACCCAATGTTTGAATATGGCCCTACATGCCTCTACTTTTTAGCCATATTCAACATGTATCTTGTATGATGATAATACAATGAAATGGCATGTAAAGTCTGAATATTCATTGAACTGAGTTCAAAATTAAAGGCTAAATATAGCTATTTCCTCACACCACTGATTTTTTCCCTTAAAAAACAGTGAGACCTGGAAAAAATGATAATCCAACAGAAATCACCTACCCTATTTTAAAAGTTTATATTTAAACTTATGTGTATAAAGTATGGTGAAATTAGGAAAATAGAAGGAGTTAAACATAAAATAGATTTTAAAAAGACAGAATAAGCAGAAGCTTTTGTTTCAAAGCGCAGGGAAAATTAATACCAATGCATAGTTCACATAATTGACTACACAAATCACTAAACAATCCTTTGGTGAATGTTTCTAGAAAAATTGATTTCCACTCTTCTATGTGATAAATTCTTAATAATGTGTTTCCATTATAACAGAAAGTCATTTTACTGATATTTTATTCTAAAATATCAAACTATGTATTATTTCAACATTAAGTGAGCATCATATTGAAATAAAATGTAACTCCTTTCCTTTCAGGAGCATTCTCTAGCATCTTTCAATCGTGGTAGGTTTAATAATTTCATTTTTATATATAGTTCTATTACACTTTCACTTCCAAGGTATAGTTTAACCTTACTGGATTTATTAATTATACCAGATATAAAAGAAAATATCTAAAAAGACTAAGTAAAAGGATCATGGTTATATATTTTTTCTTTTCCCCAGATTTGGGAATATTTGAGAGACAATCTGCTCCTACTTTCAGATACCATCCCATTCTGGTACTGGAAGCCAAACAGTTCTCTGAACAAACCCATATTATCCAAGATTCTAACATTGCTTGGGAACTGTATCCCAGATCAGATTCCTAAAGACAGGAACAGTGGAAGGATGCTTCTTACCCTTAGAACCATTTTCAATAAGAATTACTTGATGTTCTGATTTCCCATTTTCTGCTAGTCTTTATTGGCCCCCCTCTGGAAACACCTCAAATATAGGTGGGAAAGACAGTCAGTAGAAAGCCACCTCAGGGAAAATAATGCCATCACAGACATACTTTGCTAATAGCTACCCCGGATGATGGGAAGATGAGTGGAGGTGGTCTATGCCAGGATCTAGAGCCAAAAATTATGGAAAACAGAACAGGGATGAATGGAAGCAGCAGGGGAGAAAGAGACTCTGGGATTGACATCCAGGAGTCAGCCTGGCTAGACTATGATGAAGGGCACAAACGTGGATGAACAAAGACTTGGAACAATGGCAGCTGTCTCCCACAGATGGAGCATTGGTCACGTTATCGTTGTTCAGCCCTTCTTTCTTTCTCCTATATCAGGATCTTTGCCACATGACCTCCATATTCCCCTACCTGCTGCCAACTTCTTTCATTCTACCATCTTTGTATCCCTTCCCTTTTCATAATCCTCTCTGTCAGTTAAAACATTAACAATGAAAATATTTCAACATGTTTTTATCAAATATATAAACCAAAATCCATAAATCTATATAATCCAGTTAAACCAGAATCCAATACAAACTGTGTAACCTGAGAAAAGTTATTTAACCTCTTAGCCTCAGTTTCTCCATCTATAAAATAGGGATTTAATAGTGTTTACCTCAAAGAATTTTTTGTGGGCCTTAGTTAGATATTGGAACTGTGTCTGTGACACATTACGGACTCAATGAATTACAAATTTATTTGTGAGGGAAAAATAGTATAAGTGAGCACTGGCCAAGAGTCAAATCTTTTGTACATTAATATGTATATATTCTGTTATTTTTAGAAAAGCCATTATTCAACATGTTATTGATAAATAGATGCATTACCAAACTTGTCATATAAAAATGATACTTTTATAAAAATATATAATTCTAGTTTTATTTAACACCATGTTTCTGAACTTTGGTAGAAGCATCACAAACCGCATTGAAAAATCTCATGAAATATATGAAACCCTTCCCAGACAAATACATATATATATATACACACACAACTTTTTTCCCACACACATTTGGAGCTCGTGGAAGCCTTGGTTTCTTTTTATGGAATTCACAGGAGTCCAAGACCCCAGGCCAGAGACTAGGTTTAAAGGCAGAAAAGTAAGTTAGAAATCTTGGACTTGAGTTCAAGATGTAAACATATCAATTTTATTATTCTGCACAAGTCCCTTAAGCTCTCTGGTATTAAATATTTTTGTTTAAAAGGGCACTTGAAAAAGATGACCTCTAAATACCACTCTAACATTCCCTATTTTTATGAAATAACTATCTTCTCCAATTCATATGAGACTCTGTTCTGCCACTTGGCTTTGAAGGCATGAGTGGGATGATTCAGCTGCACTCACTAAGAAGGTATATCTTCCTGTGACTCAAGCTTTTTAAATTGGGGCAAGGCACAGGGGCAAGAGCCAAAAACAGAAAGGTTATGACACTTGCTCTCCGAGTCTAGGAGAACAATTAAATACAGATATGACTGGATTTTAGTGGCTGCTTTGGTTTGAAGGACTCAAAGGAGGTGGTTTCAGAATTTATAGCACCATTTTATCTTTGTCTTTTTGCCTTTCAGATTTTTACCATTGATCCCTGGTGTATATGAATTGGGTGGAGGGGTACTTATACTGAGGAGCAAAATTCTGGGCCATAGAATTTTGTTAGATGATTTTGTAGAATTCCAGTATCTTCTCCCAGGGGTCATTAACTTGTCCACATGGCTGATATTAACAAGGATTCATTTTTTTCCATTTGAAAATTTACTTATTCTATTTTAATATGTAATACATTCACATAGTTCAAATATAAAAAGTATATAACAATATTGAGAAATCATGATCCCACCCCTTCTCCGCCTTCCCCACTCCTCTCCCATATCTTGTATAAATTTCTCCTGCAAACGTCACGAAAAATTCTTGATGTTAATATAATCAAATTAATTGATTTTTTTTCCCTTTTGGTTTATGCTCTTGAGGAGTTTTTTTAGGAAACACTTTGTAGCATTTTAAAGTTATTCTTTCCTTTTAATATTTTTGATCTTCATATTATTATCAATGTTAGATATTTTATTGCCTTAATTATTCTCGACTATCTCTTGTTCTTATTAATTTGAAAATCATATGCAATAGGGTACAATTTTGTCTTATGTTAAAATTTTTATTGTGGTAATGTATATACAGTGTGACATTTCTCATTCTAGCCACTTTCAAGTATATAACTCAGTAGTTTTAATTATATTCACAATTTTTTGCTACATTACCACCATCTATTACCAAAACTCTTCCATCACTCCAAACAGAAACTCTTACCCATGAAATATTAACTCCCCACTTCCCGCCCCCCAGGTCTGTCCCTGCTATATTATCATTTTTTAATAGATAAAAGCTGATCTTGAGCAGTGTACTGCATGAAGACATTGTCTCTTTATGTCTTGATACATTTAAATGACTCATTTTGAGATGCTTTTTGTGAGTGTCTTGGCAAATGCTATCTCAGCATCTTTTACACAGCTCTGGTCTCTGGGAATAAGGCAGACTGATTTGCATGAGAAGCCCATGGTCTTTCTGAAGGGAAGGTAATAGTTGTCTCCCAAGATCTACATTTAAGGGGTTAAACCTGATTAGCCACAAGAAAGAGAAGAGTATACAGGGAAGGTAGGAAGGACCAGTGGGCTAACCCTGCCCCTGAATCAGAACAGGTGGGAATGGACACTGTGGTTCTAGTGAACAAAGGATGAGGCCACCAGTCCCACCCCAGTGCCCCTGGTCTGGCTGCTCCCCAGCAGCAATGTGGTCACTTGGTCCTAGAAGGTGTTCATACTCAACCCTGCCACTGTGCTTTGGACACAATAGTCAGAAGTAGTAGTGCTTTGCAGTGGAGAGACCCAACCTTATTTGTGAGCTGCATCACCCTGTTAAAGGTGTGTGCCTCCTTTTACTCCTGCCCCATTTTCAAGGACACAGCCATGATTGCCTTCCAGAGTTCCCACACCTGGTACCGCTGTTCCACTGTAGGCAGCATCTCCACCACCGTACCTCAGTGAAGCCAAACTCTGGGGCAGCCTGGCTCCTTGTGGAAGTGGCTGAGTGAGGAAATCAAAAGTGCTTTGGGAGCACTGATATATTTGTCCAGGAACATTCTCATCCCTGCACCTAAACCTAAGAAATGAGTCATGCTCACGGGCAAGATAACACCTACACGATCATGGCCATCCCAGAGCAGAAAGCTTTGCCCCTGTCTTCATATTTGGGAAATAATTATTCAAGGTCAGCTTAAATTTGGTGACCTCTGCAATAAAGGAACTAGATTGAGAGCTCCTCCAGGTTAAGGCACTCGAATACGTTTGAATGTATAAAGCTAAATGAGGTGAAGTCTTGCATGGCGATAGAGCATGCTAGTACTGATGGTTAAACTTTACCTGCTTTGAACTAACTGAGGCACATTATTTGTACCCAAACAGTGTGTAGGGATCCCTCCATTATGCATAATATCTTGGTGTAACATAATTTTTAAAATGAGATGTTTCTTTTTAATTATGTAAATTGTGCATATATTACCCGTTTTAATTTTATTTTTTTCATTTTTCTGTATAAATAGTTGAAGCCTGTAGAGATCAGCTGTGAGGGTAACCCATTCTCTAATCCAGCAGTTCTCATAGTGTGGCCTTGACCAGCAAAATCATCATCACCTGGGAATCTGTTAGAACTGCAATTTCTGAGACCCACACGATTTACTGAATCAGGAACTCTGAGGTCAGGACCCAGGAATCTGTACTTTATAAGCCTTTCAGGAGATCATGATGTACAATAACGTCGGAGAACCATTGGTCTAATTCCTTCCTATTCTGTTTGTCCCAAAGTACCTGCACCATAGTTACCACCTGTGCACTCTCTGGCCCCATTCCAGACGCACAGAATCAGAATCTTCATTTCAAGAAGATCTCAGGTGATTCTTTTGCTCTCTAAGGTTTGAACAACACTGTAGTCTAATCAAAATCTCTAGCTCTCATTTCTTTCTCTTGTTGCCCTGTTGTCAACTTTCTGGCCCCTGTAGTAGATGCACAGGTTTTTCCAACTTTGAATCCCTTAATTTTAAAATTAATAAGTCTTATGATATGATTACTCCATATAAAAAGAGATGCCAAGAAATAAAAATATAAGACTCTCAGTTAAATTTGAATTACAGACCAATAACAAATAATATTGTAGTATATGCCCCACACAATATTTGATACTTGGGACATACTTATAATTTAAAAAATATTCATTTTTGGTCTAAAATTCAAATTTATCTGGGCATCTGGATTTTTTATTTGCTAAATCTGGCAACTCTACATATAGATCAAAATTCTCCCTCAGGAGAACCAGCAACTTTTGCCAGCATCAATATGAATATTTGCTAAAACAGTCATATCTTTTCACATAAAAATTTTTTCATTTCCCTTGGGAGGAGACAGAAGCTGAAATCCTGGTCTCTGCCTTCACAGTGCCAGCTCCTGCATTCCTTGGTATACCTACAAAAGATAGGTATAGCTTTATTATCTTAAACTAAGACTGACCTTAAGATACAAAACACCCTGATAATTAATATTTGGCAGAAGGAAGGACTTGACATTAACTATGCAAAGACAAAAAAATCAGTATTTTGGAAAATATTCTCCAACATACAAAAATCAATATCAACCAATTCTTGGCAGTAGATTCAATGTCAGGTGCCAAGGGCACATTTTACAGCTAAGTCATTCTGGCTCACCCATCAGGAGTCCCTGTTGCTTTAAATTTGATACTCTGCTGGATTACTGCTACGGATTCCTCTGGCCTTAGTCTTGGTAACACCTGCTTTGACTTTTTTTTTTTCTTTCTTTCTTTCTTTCTTTTTTTTTTGGTAAAATTGTCTCTGCTGTAATCTGTGCTAGTTCAATACAGGTTTTGTGCTGGAGGGGAGTTTATGGAGGAAATATTTACTGGTTGTCCTGAGGCAAGCGCCTGGCGGATCCCGGCAGGGGATAGTGCCAGGTGGGGAATTTGATTGGGGCTGTACACCTGTCAAGCAGCAAAACAGGTGTCCTAAGGCGAGCTCAGGGAGGACAGAAACCTCCTATGGAGCAGAAGGGCTTGATCTGGATTTTTACTACGAATATAGACCAGAAAGCAGGGCCTCATGATCCTTCTGACCTTTTGGGTTTTAAGTAGGAGGTATCAGAAAAGTTACCACAGGGATAATTGGCTTGTGGCTGCCAAGCATTCTTAGTGACGACCCTTGTTGATCCTTCGAAGTGCACTTTTATTTGGAGAGGTCTGGATGAAAGCACTCTTTAATTTCAGTAATAAATTATAAAGCCTGCTTCTGCTCATCTGGCTTCCAGAGCCTACATAAGTGATCTTAATCAGAACTATCTTATTACCTCAACTGCAGGTGTGATGTTGATGTCTGGTTTGTAGTTTCTACCAGAAAGTTTCACAGAAGATAATTGAAGAGAAGCTGTTAACAAGGTGCTCCTCTTTATATTTTAAAGTCTATCTTTGGATCAAATTAGTACAACAGGGAGATGTATATTAGTTCATATCACTTTGGAAGAAATGCTCTTTCTTAATTCTCATTTTAGGTTTTACCTTCAAATTTGATCAGTTGTCATACAAGATATAGTCCCATGCATTTTGATATTCACTTTGTCTTTATTTTGTTAACCACATTTTCCTCTTTTATATTGCATATCTTCGGTGCCTAGTGTATAGGATTATTTTTTTGTATTTTAACTAGCATTCACGTTATAGAGCAGTGTTTAAAGAATAACACTAAAATAAATATCCTTGTACCAAACATGCTGTTTAAGAACTAGAATACTGATTATACCTTAATTGCATTGTCTACCATCCTCCTGTCAGAGTTCAGTGCTATCCTGCATTTTATGATAAAACATTCTGTTGTTTTTCTATCCTTATTGGTCATACTGCATATATGTTTATTTGCCTACTTTTGATCTTTTATATAAATGGAATTATTTTGTATATATTCCTCTGCAACTTATTTTTGTGTAATATTATGCTTTGTATATTTGTATACACTGATTCAGTTCTAGTGCTTCCTTGTGTTTAATGACATGAGCCATTGGGCTATGGTGAGTTAAGAGTGAGGCTAGTTTGATTCTCAGCTTCATAATTCTCCTCTCTACTCCTTCTCTGTATCTAGGATCCAGTGATTTGTGCATTCAGCTCTTCCAGAAATCTCTGAACTGGATCTCAATAGGATATTAACTTTTTACTCAGGTCACACTACACCATGGGTCAAAAATTCACTTACTCTAATTCCCATTTTATATTGTGTTCTGTTGTATTGTCCAATATACCTCACCTGAATTTACACAGGTCCAAATAACAAAATGAAGGATACCCCAAATTTAAACAGTATAACCCTAT
>PVKH010028225.1:0-12880 GCA_004027955.1 Chaetophractus vellerosus
TTGTTTCTTTCCTTCTGCTCTCACTTTGGATTTAGTTTACTCTTTTTTCTTGTTCTTCCAATTTTGAGGTTATGTCCCCAATTTGAAGTCTTTATTCTTTTTTAATGTAAGCACTTAGAATTATAAATTTCCCTTTCAACACTGCCTTCACTGCAGCCTATAAGTTTTGTTATGTTGTATTTCCATTTTCATTTGCCTCAAGATAGTTTCTAATTTTGCTTCTGATTTCCACTTGTTTAAGATTATGCTGTTTAATTCCTACATATTTGTGCATTTTCCATTTCTATCTCTGATATAGATTTCTAGCTTCATTCCATCCTGTTCAGAGAATATGCATTGTATGATTTTAATATTTTTAAAAATTTATTGAACTTTTTTGTGATGCAATATGTGGTCTGTCCTGGAGAATATCCACATACCCTTTAGAAAAATGTGTATTCTATTCTTTTTGGGTACTGTGTTCTTTATATTTGGTCTAGTTGGTTTAAAGTATCTTTCAAGTCTTTAATTCCTTATTGATCCTCTAACTAGATGTTCTAGTCACTGTTGAGATTAATATGTTATAATATTCTATTATTAATGTAGAACTGTTTATTTCTTCCTTCAAATTTGTCAGTGTTTTCTTCATATATTTGGGAGCTCTGTCGTTAGGTACATATGTATTTATGATTTTTATATCTTCTTGTTGAATTGTCCCCTTTATCATTATATTACCATCTTTGTCCCTTGTAACTGTTTTTGACTTAAGGTCTATTTTATCTGATATTAGTATAGCTACTCCAACTCAGGAGTTTGGTTGTCCCTTCTGTTTCTGAGACAGACTTCTCAGGTGTTTGAAGTTAGCAGGCCATATCCCCAGAATGCCATGCTCTGTAGTTCTTTTGCATTCCTTCTATTGTCTCAAGCTCCTTTTGCTTGGGGTTCAAATTCTGGGAGAAGTGCACAGGAGAGGACTTTCCCAAGTCAGTCTTTTTCAGCAAAACATGGGTAGGGACCCATGCAAGGAATGCAGACCAACTCCAAATGCCATGGGTATGTGATCAGGAAGGGTACCAATAATTTCTCTGATGTTTCCCTAAAGCTGAGCTTTCCTTTCAAGCCCAGTAAATTTAGCTCTTCATTAAACTGTCGCCCTCAACCCTGAGGAAGCACTGCATGTGAAAATCTCCACTACCTTTACCCCTGTCCATAACAGGTTAAAACAGTGGCTGCACTGCCTTTGTGCAGATGAGTTGAAACAATGGCTGCTGCATCTGTGTAAGGTGGATTGAAACAATGGCTGCCCTTAGAACCAGGCCCTCAGTCATCCAAATTCACTAATCAAATGCTGTGATCAATTATCATTTGTGCCCACCCTTAGTCTTGAGGAATAGGACTTTTATACCCCTTTCTGTCATCCATGAGCCCCATGGTGGCCTGTTAGAGTTGGAGATGGGTGCTAGTAGCTGCCAGTGTTCTTCTGGCCACTGGAGTTTCAAAATACCTAATTCAGACAATTCTTCTCTGTTTAAAGTTGTTTTGGTTGAAGGACTAAGTCTTGGAGCTCCCTACACCTCCATCTTCCCACAATCCCCATCTCTGGATTTTATACCTATGCCTCCATAGCCCCATTACATAGTTATAAATCCTCTTGGCTCTTTATATTCAGGAAGGATTGCCCCTAAAAGAATGCAATTAATCTCTTTTTTTTCCTTTTAGGGCAGCTGGAAGTCTCAATGTTCTGTTCAATGAAGCAATAGTTCTGTTTTTAATGAAAATATCCCCACTCTGGGTACCAAGAACTTCAACTAGTAAGGAAAAAAAAAAACAGGGGAAAATAAGTAAAAGTATGTTAAATATATAGGAATAATAGTAGGAGGGGCATTCTTGCTTCCAACTCTTGTTTTGTGAAGCCATGAGTTCTGGCTCTGGGAAAAGAGCATCCCAAACTTAAATAAAACTTGCTGTATTTCCCAGATGGTGCAAAACTGAGCCCTACATTGTCCATTCCACCATTGCATATGACCTGCATTTCTGATCAGTGAGTTTTGGGTACATAGCTTTGAGGTTTTTGTTTTGTTGTTTGTTTTATTTTGTTTTTAGTGTAAAACAAGTTCCTTTATCAAAATATTGTGTAAAGTACCATGAATACAGTGGACATACCATGATGATGATTGACGGCCTCAGCAAGTTCACAAATATGGTTATTGGCAGGTTAGGCTGAAAAGAAAAATTCATACTCAGAATAATTGTCTACTTTGGTCAGAAAAATATTTGCTACTCCCTCTGTACTGAAATTAGTACAGTATAATTTAATTAGTACTTGGTGCTTTGCTTGTCCTTCCAGATGTCTTAGGTTTGCTCTTTTTGCTGGCACAATAGACACTCACCAGTGATAATCTTGAAAAGGAAGGGATATATGTCAAATACTTCCATAATTTTGAAATCTGCCTTTGTGGTTATAGAACAGTTTGTATTTTCTGAGATTATTGAGATTCTTCTCTGTTGAGGGAGGCTTTTGGTAAGAATTCACACAGAACATTAATATTTTCCTATCCTTGCCTGACTTTGAGTTATCAAGCCATGTACCTTTAAACCACCTTTTCACAAATCTTCCTATTAAGTTTTAAATTTAAATCAAGACCTGACCATTAGCTTCTGCCAATGATTCTGTATGTATTCTGTGTATTCTGTGCATTGGGTATCTGTGCTAAAAAACTATCCTTTTTAGGTCTAGTGGATAATACAGGCAGAACTTGTTTTATTGCACTTTGTTTTATTGTGCTTCATGGATATTTCATTTTTTACAAATTGAAGGTTTTTGGCAACCCTGTGTCAAGCAAGTTTATTGGTGCCAGTTTTCTAACAGGATATGCTGAGTTTCTATCTCTGTATCATATTTTAATTAAGGTATGCACATTGAGTTTTTTTTAGACATAATGTTATTTTACAACATTAGACTACAGTATAGTATAAACATAATTTTCATGTATAGGGAAATCAAAAAATTTGTGTGACTCTTTTGCAATCTTGCTTTATTGCTGCGGTCTGGAGTAGAACTAAGGTATGTCTGCCATAAATGTCACTTAAAACTGTTTACTGAAGGGATTCCTTTCAAAACCATTCATCATAGCTACTTCTGATTGTGATATGATACTGCAATAATCCCCTTTTCCTTGATGGCAACATGAGTTATATTAATATCTGTTTTTTCAGGCAACTGTTCACAAGGAATACCTGATGGGGTCACAGGTATAGATTGAGAGAGACTAAGTAAAGCAACAAAAATAGGTATGTTGGGAATGTGAGGATCCCACTCTTGAAACATATGCATCCACACGTGCACACACACACACACACACACACTGTGGCAGCTGGAGGTTATTTTATGAATCCCATACAGGGAAAGATTATGTTTTTAAACTGATCTATTCCTGAGGGCATGATACCTTTGATTGCATTAAATTTGGTTAAGTGTACTTTGAGTAGATCACTTGATAAAATAGATTTAGTGCTTTTGATTAGACTACATCATTGAGGCATGACTCAGGTTGAGTTTCTACCCCCTTTCTATGTCTGATATAAATGGAGGCACAGAAAGACATAGACACAAAAAAGGAAGCTGCCATTTTTGATCCTGCCATATAAGAGAGAGAACTAGAGCATCACCTAAGCACAAAACCCCCAAGAGGCTGGGTTCATGGAGCAGCTCGAGAAGAGATGGTGAGACCGGAGGGGAAGGCTGAGACCTCAGCAGAGATTGGTGGGCATCTTATATTGCCATGTGCCTGAACAACAGAATCAACAGTAGCTGACTTTGGTGAGAAAATAATTCTTATAATGCCTCGGTTTGGACTTTTCAGGGCCTTGGAACCATAAGATTTTACCCCAAATAAATCCCCTTTATAAAAGATAATTGATATTGACAGTGCTTTGGCAAACTAAAACAAGCACACACATTTTGAATCAAGCTTTATGAAGGTACAATTTTACAATTTACGAACAATAAATTTCACCATTTTGATTACATTGGGTAATGTTTAGTCATCTAATTATTTCCACAATAATGAGACAGAACAGTTCCGTCACCCTAATATGTTCTCTCATGCACCTTTTTATTCAATGCCTCCGTCACAATCTTGGCCTTCAAAAATCACTGATTTGGGTTTTTTTCTGCCTATAGTTTTGTTCATATAAGTGGAGTCATGCTACTTAGATTTTTTGTGTCTGGCTTTTGTCATTTAGCATAATCCTTTTGCAATTCATCCATACTGATGTATGAATCATTATTTTGTTTCCTTTTATTGATGAGTAGCATTTCATTGTAAGGATAGAGCAGAGTATGTTTATCCATTCACCAGCCTATGAATATTTAGGGTGTTTCAGATTTTTTGCTTTTTTGAATAAACCCATAATTAACATCTGTGTACAAGTATTTGGGGGTCGTATGTTTAATTTCTCTTAAGTAATGACCTAGGATAAAGTTGCTGAGTCATGTCTTGAATTGTGTCCTCCCAGAGATAAGCTGATGTCTTGTCCCTCAGTACTTTAGAATGTGGCCTTATTTAAAAATAGTATTGTTGTAGATGTAATTAGTCAATCCAATATGACTGGTTTCCTTATAAGAAAAGTAGAAGAGACAGAGAACACCATGTGAATACAAAGAACATCACTGGTGTGATGCCTTTACAAGACAAGAAAGGCAAAGGAATGCCAGGGAATGCAAAGGACTGTAAGGAACTGCAAGAAGTAGGAAGAGGCAAGGAAACTTTCTTCCCTAGAGCCTGTGGAGAGATTGTGGCCCTGCCAACATTTTGATTTCAGACCTCTAGCCTCCAGAATTGTGAGAAAATACATCTCTATTGTTTTAGACAACAAGTTTGTAGTAATTTTTTCATTGCAACCCTAGGAAACTCATGCATATTGTAAATGTATATCAAAGTTTATGAGAAAATGCCAAACTGTTTTCCAAAATAGCTGCACTGTTTGCATTCCCAGCAGCAATATTTGTGAGCTACTGTTTCTCCACATTCTTCCAAGTCTTACTGTCTGTCTTTCTCTAATTTTAGCCGTTCCAGGTGTGTGTAGCACTATGTCATTGTTCCTTTAATATGCATCTCCCTGATGATGAATGATTTGGAACATCTCTTCATCTGCCTGTTAAACATTTGTATATTTTCCCTGGTGAAGCATGTGGTGAAAAGTTTTCCCCATGTTTTACTAGATTGCCTGTTGTCTGCTTTATTACTACCAACTTATAAAAGCTCTTTATAAATTTAACATGCAAATCTTTGATCAGAGATATTTTGTAAATATATACTCAAAACTCCCAGGTCTGTGGATTTGCTTTTTCCACTTACTTTTACAATGTCTGTAAAAGAAAAAACCTTTTTAATTTTGATGAAATAATTATCTCTCATGTACATCATGCATTTTGTGCCCTAAGAAATCTCTACCCAACCAAGGGCACAAAAATTTGAACCAAAGTTTCCTTTTAAAATTGTATTTATTTTTTTATCTCTAACATTTACATCTATTGTCCATTTTTGTTAATTTTTGCATATTGTGTGCAGTGAGAATTGAGAGGAATATTTTGAATTTGAGTATGTAACTGTTCGGCATTATTTGTTGAAAGGGATATCCTTTCCCCGTTGAATTTATATGACACGTTGGACAATTCTAGTTGACCACATAAATGCATGTCTATTGTTGGAATCCTTATTCTGTTCCATTTATATACAGTTGTAACATTACTTGAAACCACTTTTCTTGATTATTGTAGTTTCTTTGAAACACTGTAGCATGATTCCTAAAACATGTATTTTTCTTTCTCAAAATATTTTTATTGTTTTAGGTCCTTTGCAATTCTATATGCATTTTCGGATCATTCAATTATTCCTAAACATTATAGGGATTTTGAGTGGGACTTGGTTGATATTATTGAACAATTTCAAATAATTAATAACATATCCATATTGAATTCCATAATACATGAACATGGTATATCTTTCCATTTCTTTAGTTCTTTAATTTCTCTCAGTAATGCTTTCTTGTTTTCAGGGTGCAGTACTGGCACATCTTGTTAAGTTTATCCCTAAATATTCCATATTTTTCCATGCTATTTCAGAATTTCTAATTATTTGTTGCTGGTTTATGAAAACATAATTGATGTTTGTACATTGATCTTGTGTCCTATAACCTACCTAAAATGAATTATATTAACTCAAAGAGCTTCTTTGTTGCTTCCCTTTTATTCTCTCTCTATTGTCTAATTATTCTCTCTCAATTTGTCTACTATAAAGATATTTTTACTACCTTTTAAGTATCAATTTGTTCTATTTAATTGTATGGTCCTATTACACTAACACAACCTTCAGTGAAGGTTGAATGTAAGTGGAGAAAGTAGATTCCTTGCCTTGCCCTTGATCTTACTAGAAAAACATTCAATCATTTACCATTAAATATGAGATGATGTCTTTTTTTTTTTAAATGACATGTATAGGTTAAGAAAGTTCCCTTCTATTTCTAGTTTACTGGATAGTGTGTTACACGAAACAATTTTGGACTTTAGCATATCTTTATTTCTGAATTTATCAAAATAATCAGTATTTTTTTTACTTTTTAATTTATTAATATGGTGAATTTCCTCACTTGATTTTTGAAGTCTAACAACTCTTGCATTACTTGGGTAACACTTACTTGGTATAGTACATAGTATGCTTTTCTTTTTATATATTGCTAGATTTAATTTGTAAAATTTTCATGATAATTTTTATATAAATTTTTTAAATCTTTTTTTTTAAACTTTTTTTTTTTTGGTTACATATCCCCCCCCACCTTCTGCTTGCTCTTGCTGTGTTCATTTCTCTGCGTTCTTCTGTGTCTGCTCTGTCTCCCCCGTTGCGGCAACGTACCGAGCCAGGTTACCGCGCAGGCGGCTCTGCTCCATTTGCTGGTGGGTCTGCTTCCGTTCACAGGTGGCTCCGCTTCCGTTCACGGGCTGATCTGCTCCATTCGCGTGTGACTTGCCCTGCCCGTGGTGGCTTTGCCTTGCCCGTGGCAGCAATTTTTGCCCTGCCCATGGTGGCTCTGCCCCGCCCATGGCCGCTTGCCCTTCTCAAGGCAGTCTGCCTGCTTTGGAGAGGTCCCTGGGAACTGAACCCGGGGCCTCCCATGTGGTGAACCGGCACTCTATCCACTGGTCTACAGCCGGCCCCCTACATCAATGTTAATGAGTTTTATTTGCTGTAGTCTTGTTTCTTGTAATGTTTTCTTTAGTTTTGGTTTCACAAATGGGTCATAAAATAAGCTGTGAAGTATTCCTTTCTCTTCTATTTCCTTAAAGATTTTATTAATAACACCCAATATTTATTCCATAAGTTCCATTATTCTATTCATCATTGAAAGCTTTTGAGTCTGGAGATTTCATAGTGGACAGGTTTCAATTACAATTTACTTAATATCACTATTCAGATTATCTTTTTTTTCTTTACATAGTTTGGTTGGTTGTGTCTGTCAAGGAATTTCTACAATTCATATAAGTTGTCAAATGAATTGGCATAAATTTCTTCTTATAATCCCTTAACATCCTTATAATGTCTCAATGATCTTTAGATTTTTTCACCACTTTTATATCTCAAAATAGCAAATTCTGCCTTTCTGCGTTTCTGCTTTAGCTGTTCAAATGTTTTATAAATTTCCCTGTTCATTTCAAATAAGCAGTTTTTAGTTTTACATGTTATTTCTTTTGCTTTTCTATTTTTAGTGCTATTGATTTATCTTACATTAATCACTAGTTTCCTTCTGCCTACTTTAGATTTTATTTCCCTTCTTTTATTTAATTTATCACAGGAGAAGCTTATATCATTGTTTTCCTTTTGGTAATATGATCATGTAATGTACTGAGTTTCTCTCTAAGCCTTTTTATCAGCATTCCACACATTTGGATATATTTTACTTCATTTTTATTCAGGTTAAGTTACTTTATAATTTCTTATCTGATAACTTTTTTTGACTATATAAAATGTGTTGTGTGATTTCCAAATGTATTTCTATCATTGATTTTTAGTTGAATTTTGATGTGGTCAATGAACATACTTTGGATAATTTATTTTATATTTATTGTGGCTTATTATGTGGTACAGAATATTATGTGGTACAAGCCCCTTAAAGCAGAAAAAGGCAAGATAGGAAAGGAAATGAAAAAAAAAACACACAGAAAAACCCCTCAACATCTTAATTTTAGCCCAGCAGGATCCATTTTTCACATTGACTTCCAGCAAAGTAAGATATAAACTTTCTAAGTCTCTTTCAATTAATGCTTGATTGGCATATCTTTTCCTATCCTTTTACAGTTAATTTCTATGTGTTTTCCAATTTCCAATTTCTTTTCTGTAGATATTCTACAGTTCTTTTCCTTTATCCAAAAATCTCTGCACTTTTATTGTTGAGCTTAAGTTTTTTCATTAAATACATTTTCATTAAAGTTAATATTCAATAAATTCATGAATTAAGTGAAAATATTTCTATGTGATACTAATTGCCCCTCTTCTTAGTTATTTAAAAAAGTATTTTCCTGTCCTACTTTTTTGGTTTAATAATTATTTACGAATCCATTTTATTTCCAGTCTTAGCTATTTGGTTACCCTTTTTTTGGGTAGTGTTTATACTAGGGTTTGAAATATATGTATTCAACTTATCATATTCAAACTTGCAAATAGCATTATATAACCTCAAAAATAATGTGTAAACTTCCATTTCTTCCCTTATGTTGTTCATGGCATCATTGCCGTATATTTTGGCGTATTATTGCCACATATTTTCTACATATATTATAGATTCCAGAGGATATGATTATTATTTTTTTCATCAAACATTTGGTTCACTTTTAAAGATATTTTAAATGAAGAAAATTAACCCATACATTCATCTGCTTATAAAAATATGGTGTTCTTTTAGCAGATCTATATTTCCCCATTTCTTTCTGATACCATTTTCTTCTGAATGATGTACTTTATTTGACATTTCTTATAGTGCTCATCTGCAGGCAATTATAGTCTCAATTTTTTTGCCAAATTAGCTTTATTTTACTTTTATTTTTGAATGATATCATCATTGCATATAGATTTTTAAATTGATATATATATATTTATTTAAGTATTTTAAGGCTATCATTCAATTTTCTCCTGGCATCCACAGAGTTTTAACAAAAGTCTTATGTAATTATTTTTTCCTCACTACACAATTTGTGTCTTTTCTCTGACTACATTTAGACTGTGTCTTTATAATTTATTTGATCCCTGTGATTATTATATAATTTGGGCTGAGTATTTTTATACTAATTAGAATTCATTAATTAAATTCGTTCATTCTGTGAGATTATAGTTTTCATCAATTCTGAAAAAAATTTGATCATTATATCTTCAAAATTGTTTTGCTCTTTCCCATCTCCTCTTATAATGGGACTCCAATTTCATTTATGTTAGATCATTTATACTTTCCCACAAATTACTGTTATAATCATTTTTAGAGCTATTTTTCCTTGTGTTTCATTGGGGTATTTACTACTGTTATATATTCAAGCACAATAATCTGTAATTTATTTAATTAAACTGTAGCATGTTTAATTTGTACTTAATCCCATCCAAACATTGTGTTTTGCTTTTTCAGAGCTCAGTTTTGGTCTTTTCATGTCCTTCATTTTCCCCTTCATCACGTTCATATTTTTAACTACCTGATAAGACACATGGATTATATTAACAACATCTGTTTTGACCACAAAAGTAATTGCTTTGGGAATATAAACCACCTACTCATTCAATCTATTTTTATATTCAGTGTCTGTTCAAACCTGATCTCAACTACATTTCTTCTATTTGAAGATGGAATGTGCCAACAACTATTAACTTTATGACTTGATAGTTAATTTCATGTTAATTAGGTCAGGCATTATGTTCACTTGATTCAATTGGTTAAGTGTTTAATTTCTATTAGTACCAAATCAAGAGTTGTTTCCCAAAATGATGGTAATTACTTGTTGAAGAAAGCTGTATTTGCTCCAAAAGCTTGCTATAGGTTTTATACAGCATATTAATTATCCATAGATTAAGCACCACTGAATACAGGGTGCTGTAAAGAATAACTGACTGAGTATCTTGCTCTGAAGTCTGGGCCAACTGTGGAAACTTTCTTTATTCTGGAGTCACTCAAGGTAAGCAGGTTTGCAGACACCTTAATAAATAGGTCAATTCAAAATACCCAAATAAAGATATATGTTACTTCCAATATTTCAAGAGTCTTAATAAGCATTTTTCTTCCATCTTAATAATAAGGACGCACACAGAAACAATTAATATTTCTCTTTGTAATGCATATTTAACTAGAATCACATTACTGAATTTCCTGATCCTTCAGTGGATATCAGACTTCTGAATTTTCATATATGTTCTTTATCAAAGTATCTGTGGTACTTGTTACTTTTTGTTTTACAATTGTTATCAGTATGATTTCTTCAATGATAGGCATGATCTATAAGTGGGTAATGAATATCAATTATGTCCTTTTCCACAGTGACACAATCAAATTCCTGAGGATCTAATTATTAACACTGATGGACCATTACTGTCATCATGAGATAAAACAGTGAAAATATACTGCTTTACCTAGGAATGGCTAAAAAATTTTAGAGCCTAGTGCAAAATAAAACTGAAGGATCCTTTGATCAGAAACTATTAAGAATTTCAAGGTAGTGACAAGAGATCATTAAACCAATCACATGGCCCAATTATGCATTGGGCCCTGCCCAACTGTATATCTCCTATGCCCATGAACCCAGGCCCGGCTTTACCTGACATATGCAATCTACCTTCCCTTGTTATTCACTGTTTTTGGGGTACATAGTTAAGGTATAGGCTGAGTATCTGTAATTGAGACCCTGATATTGAGTGGTTTCAAATGAAACTATTTTTAAGCTAGCATTTTAGAGCAGAGCTGTCCTATTGAATCTTTTGTGACGGAAGAAATATTTTTGCACTGTCCAATACTGTAGATACTAGTCATAGGTAAATATTAAGTGCTTTCAATATGGCTAGTGTGCCTGAGAAACTGCTATCTTAAATTTTATTTCATTTTAAATAATTAAACTGTAAATTTAAATAGCCTCATATGACAGGTCTCTAACATATTCAAAATGGCAATATAGAAATAGTCAATCAAATATTATTCTCAACATGAGGCTCTTCATTAAAACCGATGGTTTCAAGGTGGTTCCAGTGATTACCTTTTTCCAGAAGGTGTTAAAGGGGAAAACAATAAGTGATATATATGCATGGTTCTTTTAATGACATAACTCAGAAGTAAGTGTCATTTCTGCTCATTCTATTCACTGAAATTCAGTCAAGTGGCCAAATCCAGCTGCAAAGGATTTTGTGAAGGGCAATCCTTTATGTAGGAGATCATGGTCCTAACTAAAATTGGTGAGGTATATTATTTGAAAATTTGCATAATATTTGGAGATCTTAATGGGAAACTAGCCCTTGTGTATGTGTGTTTGTGTGTGCTACACTTGAATAAAGAGGGAAAGTAAAAGGGATTTGCTGGACTGATAACTCAATAACATATGTCATTACCTTTCTTTGAGCCAGTAAGAAAAGAGTATGTGAGGAATAGCTGCTGTCATTGAAGTTCCTTGATTATGTCTATGATAATCAATAATATTCTTTAAGACATTTCTCTCATCTTTATAGACCAAACATGCAACCAGTATAGGGATATGCTTGGAATCATGGCACTTGAATCATTCAAACCTTTGATGAAGGCTCTATCATTCTCTCATGTATCTGGCATGACTTAGTTTACTCTTTCAGTGGGGAAGGGTGCTCCTAAAGTGTTCCAACAGGACTTCCCTACTGATGGAGTCAGTGGCCGCTGCTGCTTGTACCTGAATCTGTCAAAGGTTTCCAATTGCCACAGTGGTTATAGTGCCTGATATATATATTTAAAACAAATCAATTTTATTGATACATATTAATAAAGCATATAATTTATCCAAAGAGTACAATCAATACACTTTGGTATAATCACATAGTTGTGTGTTCATCACTTCAATCATTATTAAAGCATTTTCATTATTTCAATAATAATAATAAACAAAAAACAGACAAACAAACAAGAAAATTCCTCATCACTCAATCTCATTGTTTCCCTTGCTGTACATAGCTGCTATTTCTGGCTATTCTTGCACAATTATTTATTTTTTTATTAAGCAGTTTTATTGAGATATATTCACATACCATATGATCTATCCAAAGTGTATAATCAATGGCTTTTTCTTAGCTGTTAAAAAGTCCTTTATTGTAAAATTGCAAAATAAATAGAAAAATAGATTAAAAGAAATTGCAAATTTTAAAAGAGAGTGCAAGGTCACCTTAGATTTAATAGAATCAATTATAAAAAATGGCATAGTGACAAATCTTTGTAAATGTAAATAATAATTCAAATATAATAGCAATTAATTATAACATAATTCAAATTTTTATATTACAGCTCTAACTATTGGACATAATAATCTCTAAATATGAAATAAATTATTGGTTTAGTTATTTAATTTCCATTTAGGCCATAATTCTTTTTAGATAATCAAATTCCTACTTGGGAATTCTTCACATCTTATTGGAATGAATTACAGCAGATAACAATCTGCCAGCTCATAATTTTATGAGGCAGGAAAACTCAAAATCTTGTTCAACAGTAGTCATGCTAAATCATTATTGTTCCATATAGATTATTTTAATTAGAGTATGAATAAAAATGTATTAAAGAAAAATGAAGTATCCAAAAATATATCTCTTCTCTAGTCCTCCTCATTTATAAGCAAGTGTTTGTTTTGTATGAAAAAGAATTA
>PVKH010028226.1:0-12881 GCA_004027955.1 Chaetophractus vellerosus
CTACCTACACTAAAAGCTTATTTTAAAATGACTGGATGTGAGCTATCTCTGTCCCCTAACTTCTGCTTGGAAACATAGCTTCATTATATCATATTTTAAATACAATAGACTGTTTTTTAGTTTTGGTTTGTGTTCTTTTTTTAGGTAAGAAAACCTACAAGTTCTGTTTTTCCTTTTTTGCTCGATTCAAAGTTTTATTGTTTAAAATGGAAAACAAAAAGGACAAAAATCAAAAGTTTATTATTTCCTTTATGCAAATATTACATACAAGTTTTTTCCTTTAATGGAATGTAAAGTTGGACCCATTCTCCAGCGAGTTCATCCAAGGAACTGGCAAATATGATTCCTGACAGCCCACTTCTTAAATTAGCCCTTTCAGAATGCTTTTAGGAAAGGAAATAGGAGAGGAACATGGGAGAACTTTGGGTGGAAGCTTAGCAAATGCTGCGTCCCTTGCAAGCTTGTTACTTTATTTGGAGTTGGCTTTTATCCTCCCTTTGAAAATGTAGTTTCCAATAATCTGGGGACATGTTTGTAACTTAAAAGTTGGTGTACTCCTGTGGTCCTTTTTCAGCAAAAAAATTTCATTGAAATTATGGTCTTTCATTGAATTTCATTGAAATTATATTCCACAATCTGGGAACAAACAACAACTATTTTACCTTTTTTTCCTTTAAGTTGTTTTTTATCATTTTTCAACAAAGGCTAAAATGCATATTATCAGAAATCAGAAAATTTTAATAGAATTACTACTGTGATGCAATTAAGAAAAACCTGCGCCAATAAACACCTTTCCTTTATTCTTAAATCCTACAGTTCTTATATTTTCTTTATTTGTTGAAAACAGTTTCTTTTTAAACCTCTCAAGTGCAAGAACTCTGCTCTGTATTTCTTTGTGCCTCTCGTCCTTATATGCTTTGCACATGGTAAGAACTTGGAAATATTTGTTCAATGACTGAGTGGGTTGATAAATGAGAGGGTGTATAAGAGAATGCATGTATGAATGAGGCAAATAAACAATGAAAGAAAATCCACATCAGGTATGCAGGAAAGGAAGAGATGGCATGAGGCCAGTTTTTGAGGATAAACGCTAAGGACTTCCCATGCAGTTAAAATAGTATACTTCAAAGTGTTTGCTAATGTCTTTAGAAAAAACAGATACTGCATAAGAATGCATAAGAAATAATATATTCAGAAATTAATTTTTCATAGAGAAACTGAAGATTGCTATGCCCATTTAAAGGCAGCCCTTTTAAAAAATACAGTACAATAGAATGCCAAAAGAAGAATACTGAGTAAAATTTATATCTGAAGATTGAGAGGGATAATGTACCAAAATATATAGTAAAACCGATACATGATTAACCTGATTTCTTTAAATCTGATCCTTGTCCTCAATATAAATATAGAACAATGTTTTTTGGCCTCTGTATTTAGCATTTCCTTTTGGTTAACTAATAAAGATACATTTGTGTAAGAAAGATTGAGGAACTTCACACTAGAACAGATGAAATTTTATTTCATAAAATAAGTTTTATAGGCATTATCTTAGAAAAGCTAAATTTAATCCAGCTTTGCAGAAACTTTAAATAATAAGCATCGAAGGGATGGAAATCTTAATATTTGCAAAACACCATTAATTCTTATTATGTTTATTAGCTAATGTCCACATGAATCAATACATCAGATAAATATTATTTACATAATAATTGACTTTTTTTTTTGCTTGTTTTTCTGCTCGTTGTCTGCGCATTGTTTTTTTGCTCATTGTCTGTTTTTGTTTTCTTAAGGAGGTACCAGGAACTGAACCCAGGACCTCCCATGTGGGAGGCAGGCATTCAACTGCTTGAGCCACTTCCACTCCCTGCTTATTTGTTTTTGCTCGTTGTTTTTGCTTGTGTCTGCTCATTGTTTGCTTGTTTTCTTTAGGAGGCACTGGAAACTGAACCCAGGACCTCCCACATGGGAGGCGGGCACTCAACTGCTTGAGCCACCCCTGCTCCACGTAATAATTAATTTTAAAAGTTAGAACAAGTTGCTGAGCATGGGTTAGTGTGTTTTCAGTTTTAATGTCCGTCCTAACAGAGTCACATGATCTCTGTTAGTTAATGCTGCTAAGTCTTTCTCCATTTCATTTCAATTTTGGAAAAGTCATAGAATTTGGTAGTACTTGGGATAGGCTTGCCATGGTAGAAGTAATCTCTTTTGAAAGATGGTCAATGTGGAAGCCCCATGATAACCTAATTAAATAAAATATTTGTGGGGGTTTTCAACCTTAATCATTCAATTTAACAAGCCAGCATAAGGTATATCAATATTTTGAGTAAGCAATATATAATGTAATTTCCCTTTTCAACAAAAATAAATGAGTGAATACAATTTTTAAAAATTGAGTTTGAGAAACCAGCAAAATCTAAAACCCATTTATTACTATATTATTAATATAGTAATATGAATAATCAAACTATTCAGCAAATATTTTTTAAGCTTTGTTCTGTGGCAGACACTGGGCTTATACCATGCTGATGATCTAATCATTCAAAAAGCAGATAGTTCATTCCCACGTTCTGGAGCTAACCATCATAGGGATGGGAGATACTAACTTTGAGTAATCACACAAATAAATAAAAATTATACCTGTGAAGAGAGGTACTTGGTGGAAAAAAAAAAAACAACCTAAAATAGGGAGACCATATCTCCTCTGGAGTTGAGTGAAGGCTTCTCTGATGGAAGAAAGGATTATAAGGCACTTATAGGAAAATGAAAAGCTGGTGTGGCTATGGTGCTGAAGGTAAGGAATTGCATGGTACAAGAGGGGTCTGCATCTGGATCTGTAGGTAGAGGCCAGAACTGTAGGGCCATGTTAAAGACATTTGAAGGTCATGGCTAAGGCCTTGTTCAAGATGCTTGACTTTATCCTGAGGGCAATGGGAAACTGTTCAAGTTCTTAAGTAGAAAGGGTAAGATGATGAGATTTGTGTTTTGAAGAGGTCATTCTTCTCCCAGCATGGCGAATGGATTTTAGGGGGCAGAGTGAACATAGGGAGGCCATTTGGGAGCTATTTCAGCCATAGCATAGAGGTGGTAGTGCCCTTCACCAGGAGAGTTTGGGAAATGGCGAGACATGGAGAGTCATGGATGGATTCAAAAGCTTGAAAAAAGTTTTACATAATGACAAACAAAGTTCAGTAGAATCTTGAAATAGAGGCCAAAGGTATGCTCCTACCTAGCCAGAGAGACTGAGTCCTACACACTTAATGACTACCTTTCTTATACACCACGTTCCACTCACACTACAGCATCCCTAAATCTCCAAGTCATCTCTATTCTATTCTATAGACACACCTTTTAGAATCTCATCTTTTCAGGAAGAACTGCAGCACTAAATACAACACTGGCATAAAATGTCACTAATCTAATTTTGTTTGACTCTAGAGATCCTAAAACGATCCCCATTCAAAGCCCCACACATATTTTTGGTCTGCATATGCACTTGTTCTTACCTCACAAGCACTATAAATGCAGTGGGTAAATGTATTTCTCTTTTCCTTTAAAGTTGTTTGATGCTACATCAGTTCCATGTCTGTCTACATCAGAACCAGTTCTCTTATATTTAATATAATATTCTAAGGGGTGCTTAACAAGCAGTTGTTTGTTTCTTTGCTTAGTGAGAAGCTTCAAAGAAATGGATATGATTTCAGAAGAAACATGTAGGCACTTACTGCAAGTAAGAATAGTGTTCTCTTGACGCAGAGATTATTGCCATGTGCACTCTATCAGCCTTGACAAACCCATTTTAGGGAAATAGTCCAGTTGCTGGGTTCCTCATTGCTACAGGTTAAGTCCTTATGGCTCTGCTTAGCTAAGAGAAGATGCAGTGGAAATATCTAAAAATATTTTTGGACTAATACAGTGGCAACTATATTTTCTAACTTTATCCCTCTCTTGGCATTTCTATATTTTGAAAGTCCCATCAGTTTCTTCTTTGGTCCCATGATTCCCCATGGTGACCGTCTATAAACAAAGTAAAATCAGCACACGAGAGGACAGTTGAATAACACATGGTTGACTGGATGCATAAAATAAAACTAAAGTTTACTGGAGGGTAGTTTAAAAAATCACAGCACTAGGTCAAAATCCCTATTTTGAACTCAGTGTGGTGGGAACTTTTAAAACATTTTTTTCCTTCACAAAAGTATTCTATTCATTGTTTTTGGAAAAACTGAAAAATACAGACAAGAAAAAAGAAAAAAGAAAAAAACCAGCTATGATTCCACCACTCAGAAATATCCACTGTTAACATTTTGGTATATAATTTTTCAGTCAAATCGATTTGACAAAAATGGAATAAAATTAGGAATGCAGTTAAGAGGGAGTATAACGTAGTGGTTGAAAGCAGAGCAAGATTTGAATCCCATCACTACATCTTACTAGCAGTAAGACCTTGGGGAAGTCATTTAAACACTCTGTCCTTGGTTTTTGCATTTGTAAAGTGGAGAATTGAAAAGTACCTACTTCAGAAATCATATGTGCAATGGGGGTATACAGAAGCTCTGTACTTTTTCTGTAAACCTACAACTGCTCTAGTAAAAAAACAAGTACCTATTTCATAGAGTTGTTATGAGGATTAAAAGAGTCAATATTTTTTAAAAAGCTTAGAACAGTGCCTGGAACATGTCAAGCAATTATTATACAATTTTATAATCCATTTTAAAATTTTTTTCATTGTAAATAAATTACAGAAGCGCATAAAGAAAAGTTCCCCTCTTTCTCCCTTGTATGACTCACCTATCTAGCCTTTCAACCGAATAAAATACTGTGACTATCCTTCCATGTCATTAAACATCTTTCTGTTTAACCTCTGTAAGAACTTTCATTAAAAGAAATGCTAGGCAATTTATAAGTTCAGAATGTTCAACATATTGTAATTATAGAGGTTGCTTTAAGGAAATTCTCCTTTAACTATTCAGCAATCCTAAGACATATTAAGAAAATTCTTCTGATAATCATATTTATGGCAATGAATGAATCAGTGTTTGAAAGACCAAAAGATTTGCATTTAGTTTATTGTCAGTTTAGGACCAATTATGCCCATTCCCTTTTTTGAGGTATATGCAATATCCTAAAAAGTAAATTAAGAGTTTTATGTTCTGTTACTTGCAGTCAGTTCTTGCCTATTTATGCTGTTTAAATTCATAGGCAAAACAAGTACATTGAAAGTTTGAGAAGTGGTAACTGATATATATTTTTTAATTTATTTATCCCCCCCCCCCACCCCGCTCGTTGTTTGCTTTCACTGTCTGCTCTCTGTGTTTGCTTGTTTTCTCTTTAGGAGGCATGGGGAAAGAAACCTGGGACCTTCCATATGGGAGAGAGGCGCTCAATTGCTTGAGCCACCTTCACTCCCTGCTTTGTTGTCTCTCTCATTGTGTTTCCTTTTTGTGTCTCCTTGTTGCATCATCTTGTTGTGTCAGCTCACCACACCAGCCCATCATGCCAAACTGTTGTGCCAGCTTGCTGCCTTGCTTTTCTTCTCCAAGAGGCACCAGGAACCAAACCCAGGACCTCCCATGTGGAAGGCAGGAGCTCAGCCACACCTGCTTCCCTAACTAATTGATATTTGAACGTTACCACCAATTATTGATATAATACTTATCTGCATAGTTCAGAATTGCCTAGAATATATAATGCACCTTAATCTGTGGCATTCATTTGACAACAGGGTATTCGGGTTGTGATGGAATTAATATGGGAAAGTTGTAGAATCTAAGTGGCAGTGAGGGGGAACTTGAGAATTCTTTGGAATTTGCCAGTTCTTTGGCAAATTGTATGTCTGTTGCTTTTCCACCAGCTGGAATATTAAGTATATAAAAGAGTCCTTGGCCAGTTTTTATCTTATCATAAGATTTGTAAATCAAAATTAGATAGCCTGTGACAATCATCAGCCTTCACCATAGAGGCAGGCTAATCTAATTAAACAAATATGAGTGTGTTTGGGGCGTTCAAGGGGTTGGTCTGGTGGGTTATAAACTTTTCATTTTAGAAAAGGCTGTACTAAGAGAAAATGTGTTCTATAGCAGCTATTATCTGGTATCTGAATCCGCCGTTGGCAAACGGGTTCCTGCATGTCTTTGAGGCATATGGAAATTGATGATGAAAGTGTCTAGTGTAACTAGATATATAATTTGATGAAAACTGAAGCAGTGAACTGTGAGAAACTGTTAAACCAGTATCATCAAACAGTGCTTCAGAAATAATGAAATAGAAATACTAACCCTTTATGAGTAATATTAGATAAAAATGAGAAAAGCACATGGTATGTACAAAAAGTTTAAATGTATGAAGTAATGCTTTTTTTTTTAATTATTACAAAGTCCTCTCCAAAATTCTACACCCAGACTCCTTTCCATTTATCTCTAAGTAGACAATGACATCACGTCTCCTGTAAATTATTCAGACTCAGGGGATGGAATTGGCTCATTCAATAGGGAATGCCATGTTTGGTATTGGCACGGTCCTTAAAGCCTCTTTCCACATTACCCCCAAACTTAAAAGCATATTTGATGGTGGTCAAATGATTAAAAAATTTCTTTCTAGAGTTTAAACACTCAGAAAATCATGAAGAACAAAAATAGAACTGTACCATGAGGTATAATCATAAAACGTCATAGAAGGAGAAAGCTTAAGAAGTAAAAAACTGCTCCAGTCATCTGAAGGCTAGCAGTTCGTGAAGTCATTAAAAATCATTCCATACGGGCTGAGTTTGAGGAAAAGTCAGAGGTTGCTTTGTTCTTGACTCAGAGTGAAATCAAAACCTTCCCAGACTCTATACAAAAGGCAACGGCGGTCTGCCTTTTTCGTGCTTGGTATATTCCACTAAACACACGTAAATGACTTATGTTCAGAAAAGTCTGTGATTCTGCTCATATTAATCCACGTCTCAGGCTGGCAAAATGCCTAAGCACAATCAAAGAAGGGGGTAGAAGCCTGCCTTTTCAAACAGGCTAGAAAATTTGTACCAAAAGATCACAGGGCAACAGAGACAGCTGGAAAAATTGGAGCTGGGGCTCTCATTTTCGTGCCAGTGTTACACTTAATGCAAAGGGAATGCAGATGATAGATTGAGAGTTATGTATGTTGGTTAGTTCATACTGTATTTACAGAGAGGTTAAAATGCAACATTTTCTTTAAAGTAGGATCAAAGTATAACATTAGGAACACTTGGGGTGTCAGAAAATTAATAAATCAGAATTCAGCAACATGTTGCTAATAAAATGATAAACCCATATTAAGAATAAAGAATAAAGGGATAACTCAAAAATTACTCAATACAAAGGTGTTTCACTCATGTCACTTAAAAATCATTGCCTGGGAAAATAATCCTACCAAGTATTTTTACACACATATAGAATTCTCTGCAAGATGGCTTAAAATGCTTGGGCTGCAAGGGTGTTTTCAAATCAAAGGTTTTAGGACACTGGAGCTTCTAAATGGAACCTGTATGATTTTCTTGGTTTTGATAATGGTTTTATTCATAATAAAGAATAAAAACCAAGGTGTTAAGAGTAATTCTCGGTGCCATTTCTCTATTCAGATGGTCTTTTCATTCAAGGTACTATTCAATATAATTTTGTTCAAATGATGTTTGTCACCCACAACTGAAATGCTGGGTATAAAACAGAGATCACTGAAAGTTTTATTGAGATGCTGTTGAGGGTTTCTGAGGTCCCTGCTGTTTCAGGCTATGTTTTCAGACTTAGACACTCCGTGGCCTTTGACAGGCATGAAGAAAAGCAAGACCAAAGCAGTTCTCACAACACAGCCGGTGGTCACAAAGAACAGCCCGTGGAGATGTCTGTCACTGAAAAGAGCGGCCTCTGGAAGAGACCCAAAAGAGGAAAAGAGGTGGAAATGGGGCTGGAGAGAGGAGATGAAATCCAGCATTTGAACACTAAAAGAGAAAAATTGAATCCTGAAAAGAAACCAGTGGCTAGAATCCCTGGCATAAATTATCTTCTCTTTTATCTCCAAGAGCGTCATTAGTAAAAGAGTTTGAAAGTGTGGATGGTCGATCACAAAATTACATTAAAATTTTTTTTCCAGAACTTCAGGCATCTCAGACAAATTGGCTAATATATTCCAGAAGGAAGGATGAAGTATTCCTAGAAACGTAAAGAACTATTCTCTCACTTCGTTATACTAACTCTTTCATTTTTAGTAAAGTAACATCATTTTCTGCCTGTTAATGATATCACTTGCTATTTTTCTAACTTGCACATTTGATAGTCATGTGCTCTGATGTTAAAATTCTTTTCTTTTTAGGGGGATATTTTAATGACTGACTGATAGTATTTATTGGATCATACATTTTTATTTAAACTGTGTACACATGCCCTGAAGCTTTTTAAAGATTAAAGTACTCTAAATACATGTACATATACCATAGACACATGTACCCCTAGTATGTAAATTCTTCAAGTCTATTTAAGATAAACCATAAGCTAATATGTAGCTAGGCCTCTATCCTGCCATTCTCTCACCACACTTTTTTTCTTTCTGGTTTTCCAAATAAACAGCAGGCCCTAAGGGCTCTTTGAACTCACTAGTGTGTTTAGCTCCAGCAATCACCGGTTCATGTAGCTTATCTTTTCCTGGTATTTCTATGTGATTTAATAGTTCCAGCCTGGCCTAGGGAAAGCAAACTTCTGGGTCTGTTTCTGGAAGCATTGCACTCCCCATTGCCATCTGTGATAAACCAAATAACTTTTCTCTGCCTCAGCTGTTTTCTTATAATCGTGTCTGTTTTGCAGCAATGGAGTAATGCTTGATAAAATATTTGGAGTCCATTCACCAGCAAAGCAAAGCCATCTTCCGAGTCACACAGGTGTGTCTGGTAATCAATGAATGAAAAAGTACCAACCTTTTGATGGTGATATTAATTAAACATCCAACATTAAAGAGGCATTTGATTGTCAAGGGATTAATAAAACAGATCCCTACTCAATTATATTGGGATTCTTTGGTTATAAGTAATAGAAACTCACCCTGGCTAACTTCAGCACAGGGAATTTATTGAGAAGGACAGGAGTATATCAATTGGAAGGCTTGGTGTGATGTATTGAATTTTCCAAAAATGATCACACCAGTATATATTCTCTCCCATGTGTTCTTACAATGATATTTTGATTGTATTCCATGGAGAGCTGGGAGAATCTATGTTCCTTCCCCTTGAATCTGGGTGTACTTTCACAGAGCTTCAACCAAGAGTGCAGCAGTAGCAACACTGCATGACTTTGGAGGCCAGTTCATAAAAGGAGATAGGGCTTCTGCATGGCTTTCTCTCTGGGGTATTGACCTTTGTAATCCTGAGATGCCATATAAGAAGTCTGGCCACCCTGAAGTCACTTTGCTGGATAGACCATATAGCAATTGAGAGAGAAGTTCAAGGAGCCCTGCCTGTTCCAGCCCCCAGGTCTTCTTGTCCTCCCCGATCAGGTGCCAGATTGGAACGAGACTTCAAGGCACCGCATGCAAAAATTAGTAGAGGAGGAACAAGCTGTCCCTGTCAAGCCATCCCTGCCCAGACTTCAGATTCTTGAACAAAATAGATGTTGTTGTTTTAAATCACTAAGTTGAGGGTGGTATGTTAGAAAGCCATCCTAATTGTAACACTTGGGCAGGAAGCAGGGACCAAGGCAGGAAGACCAAGAGAGCTGGAAACGAGGAACTAGAGAAATATAGTTTTAGATGTGTGGTTGGGGTCCTCCCATCAGAGCGACACAACTCCAACTGGTCAATCCTTATATCACTTGCTTGAGAGTCCTGGAGAGCCCATCCATGAACCAAGGTGTGCCACAAGTCTACCTCTTGCCTGTATGTGGGTGATCCAGAAAAGGTTTGGTAGAAAGAGCCCCCAGTGATTCCTGTGACTCCCCTGTAGCTTGATGAGAACTTGGTTATATCCTTCCACCAAGAGCATAACATAAGAGAAAAGAAATTGGAATGTTTTTCAGAAGGGCAAATGGTTGCCAGAAAGTCAAAAATTAATGAGGGTCCACTCAGGCCACATTTCATTCTTCTTAAACAATTTTCTATAGTCATAGTATCCTTGAATACAAATGAATCACAATTAAAATGTACATCTTATCTGCTAATTGTGTTAATAAGTTATTGAAATAGTTTGCAAGGTAAAATAATTCACTGGGTGTTAGAGGATACTAGGCTGCTATCTTTATTTCTTTTTTGTTAATCATCTTTAATAATTTAGCATTTAGCACCCAGTCTATGAAATATTCACAAACTTAAGACAAGAGCATGCAGATTATAAAATTACTCAGAGCTGCCTGAAACTTTTTTTTGGAAGAAAATAAGAACAAATAAGAAATTAATTACTCGAAAATGTTCCAGGGACCATTTTTTCTCAAACTCTAGTCCCTTTTCACTTGTATTTAAACTGAATCAAATATTATACAATTGTATACAATTGCCTTAATCATTTTCAGTTAAATAAAGTGCTCAGTTTCTTGAAAACAGTAAGATTTACTGTTGTTTGGCTGGATCAGAGGCCTATTTGACTGAATTGAAAGGCCATTGATCTAGTGGCCCCTTGGATAGACAGTATTTCCTTACAGTCATTGTTTTTTAAAGTTTTAATTTGCTTTAGTTATTTAACAGGAAACATTGTTCCTTTTTAAATGACAGTGCATGCAGTGGGAGAAAAATGATTCTTCATCATTAAGAGTTCTTTGTCATAGTAAACAGGAGAAATCAAGATGTCATCTTTTCAACAGACTCATCCTTTTCCCAAGAATTTCAATCAGACTCCATATAGAGAGACACAATGTATACTGAAACAAAAGTTCATTGCTATGAACGTCTCTATTATCATTTTCTCGAACATACAAAGAATATACTTGGGAACACAACAAAATTAAAGACTGCACACCCACCTTGGGAGTCTTACACAGTTTCAGACTTTATTGATTAAACTATAAGGTATTATGTATATCAGAAATTCAAGTTTTAAGGCTGAAATGTTTGTCTTTTTTCTTTCTCCTCCTTTCTCTTCTTCCTCCAGTTATTTTTAGCTTGATTTGGCCAGTGAAACTTGACATGATTTCAGAGTGCCTTGAGTGTGGAAAGACAGTGTGAAAGTGAAAGACCAGTATCATTGCAGTCTCTTAATTTTGCTGTTTCAATATTGTGGCAAAGCCGGTTTTCTCAGACTTAGCACTACTGACATTTGAGCCTGATAATCCTTTGTTATGGGACTGCCCTATGCATTGTAGGACGTTTAGCACCATCCCTGGCTGCCACAGATGTCAGTAGTACTCTCAGTCTTGACAGTCAAAAGTGTTTTCAGACATTGCCACAAGTCCCCTGGGGGACACAATCTCCTATTGAGAACCACTGGCACAGAGGAAGAAACTTTCTGAAAAATGATTATTTCCAAAGAACTGACTCATGAACGTTGAGATTTAGAAGGGTATTCGAGGCCTTCACGTTGAGTGGCTCAACTCTCCTTCCTCCCTGGGACTTGTATTTGGCCATTAGCAGTGCTGGGGAGCTCAGTTACCCATGAGGCCTCTTCAGCTTTGCCACATCAGCTCTCACCTTAATCTCTTTTACTCCTTTTGCTCCTTCCCATAAAGATGCAAACATGCTCATGTTTCTGTATCCTACCTCTTCCACATTCTGGCTACCAACAAACGTCATAGCAGAGTAATCTCAAAAATTCAACTCTTCAATCAGTTAACATCTGTAACTTCTTAGACTACAATCTCCCAATTGCCAGATTCAATTACCTGCTTTCTCTTATCTTTCTACTTGATATAACCATAGCAATTTCCACGTTAACCAGACCTATCTTTCCAGTAGATCATTTATTCAGTGATCATGCCCCTGCTATGTCACTCTGAAGCACTCTGGGAAACCATGTTGAACAAAACAGAATTGATTCCTGGCCTCAAATTGCTTACAGTAGAGGAAGTTAGAAATAGATCAACATATAACCACACAACCAAATACAGAAACTCCTCCAGGGAAAAATGTATCCAGTTTCCAAAGATTATTCCTAAATCTAATTGTTCCTAAGGCCCAAATGATGCCATAGGAATGATGAACATATGTACATCAATTAATATTACGTTTTTCATTGTTTCCATCACAATCTTATGCCAGCCATGGGATGTTTGCAACATTCTCACTGCCTGTACAATAATTGGATGTAATAAGATTAATAATGCTTATAAGACGCCTCAAAATTAAGCACAAACATAGCAAACATAAAGGACTAAGATAAATAAAAGCAAGATGACGAAGATTAAACTAGCTGTACATGATCACTTCTGTTTTCAGTTGTTGTTTCTGTTTTCAGTTTGAATTGTCTTTGTTCCAGGGCAAAGCTTTGTTTATATCTGTGAATATCTTAAGTTGAACTTCGCAAGGGGTTTCTATATGTAATTATGTATGCATTTTGATAAGGAAAGGATAAGTAGATGAGAGTTTAGCAAAGGATTCTTACTGAGCTGAGGTTGAGTAAAAATTAGCCAGCTAGAGTAGGGCAAGTAACATTGAAGGAAGAGGATGTAACAGGGACAAAGATCCTGAGGTGGGAAAGAGCTTGGCAAACTGGAGGGAAAGAAAAATGGACAATCCAGCTAGAGAGTGTGTTTGGGAGTGAGGAATTAATTAGGTGAGAGAGTCTGGCTCGGCAAGCCAGAGCCGGCGCTGAGGTTTAAGTGTCAGAAGGTGGTGATGATACGTTGGGTAAACAGCATGGCTTATAATGGGAACTGTGCCAAAACAGTCACCCCAATAGGATGTGAGCCTCCTGGGGAATATGGAAGTGTGTGTGTGTGTGTGTGTGTGTGTGTGTGTGT